>QGMG01001126.1:0-12095 GCA_007825325.1 Lachnellula cervina
ATTATTACTTATATATTTAAGTATTTATACTATTAAAAGAATAAACTAAGATTCTTAATTTAGCTTTTCTTAATATAGCTATTATTTTTTAAATAAGTAATAGAATTCTAAAAGATTATCTTTTTCTTTTTTATAAATTTTTTTCTTAGTTCTATTTTTATAATATATTTAATATTATTAATAACTAGAGTAGAAAGATATGAAATACTTATTACTAATAATCTTAAGTCTCCCGCCGGTTATTAATTAGTGTCCATTTGTCTTAGTATATAATAGAGAGCTCTATATATCGACGCCTAGACATTCTATAATTCGACGCTCAAATCGACGCCCCTTTCTAATTGGTCCGCTCTTAGCGTAGATCTATAAGTATAATGCTATCTATTCTTAGTAATCCATTTATATATTACACTTTATTTATAGGCTCTACAGTTTAGTAATATGTAATAAAACCTAGCACTTGCTTATTCGGGAAGCAGGAGTGCTATATTAGCGTTCGGGGCTATAGGCGGCCCACTTATTATAATGTAGAGCTAATAGGAGTATCGAGGCGATTATAATATAGCGCTATATAGGCTAAGTACTTCTAGCACTACTAGAATATATAGGCACCTAAAGTACCTAGTATGCTAGCCTGTAACTAATATAATATATATCGCGTAATAGCACTTAAAACCCTATTACATTTATCCCTTATAGAACAGCACACGTGTTAGTATTATATTAATGCATAATAATAATTATTACTATAGAGAAGAGAAATCCGAGGTGCACAGATTTCGGCTTAGTTATTATGCACTAAATTATATAACTATTATATCTCCCTAAATATTATATTAATATTAAACGTAGGAGGTAGTAGTGCAAGTACCTACCTAACCTGAAACCCTATATAGAGTACTTTGCCTTTATAACTAGGGGCGTTCCCCCTCTAGACCCCCCCCCTATACCAGTTCCTAGCAGTCACGGGACTTCCCGATTAGGCTAGCGCTAAGCTTTGTTGCACTTCGCATAACTGTAGAGTGCAAAACAAAGTGTAACACATAAATGGATTACTAAGGATAGATGGCATTATACTTATAGATCTATGCGAAGCGAGGCCAATTAGAGGGGGGCGTCGATTTGGGCGTCGAATTATGGGACGCCCAGGCGTCGATATATAGGGTCCCACATGACAGGATGATACTAAACCATTCTGCAAACCCTGGGCTAGACAGTATTATCTGTGACATGGCCACAACATCCGCCGTTGAAGTTGACGTCTCTCGCCTTGTAAAGATGGACCGGTCGGTGCTAGGCTATGTTAGAGTACGGGACGTTATTCAAGCCATGGGAATGGACGAAGAAGATTCTGTCGACGGGCCGAAGCAGGTAAACCATCATGGGGCTACATTCGAGAAGCCCAAGCGTGTCGAATTCGCATGACGAGTCCTTAATGACGGCAGGTAGCAAGTTGGCTCTGCCAGCACCTAATTCACAAGTCTTGTTTGAGGTGGAGGAGTACGCACGACTTGCTTTCAAGGCTGTGGGTATGGGGCGGGGAACCTCCATATTCAAACTGGATCCCGATTTCTTTGTCCAGTATCCAGAACTATTTGATCCGGACGCGAATATCATTGCATCCGGAACGCGTCTAACGCCTCAAGCCCAGACAGAGTTAGAAGCGCCTGTAGCCCTCGACCTTGATGCATGGAAAATTTACAATCATATTGCGGATTGGTCTCTGTATATTGTTACTGGAAAGAACTTACAAGATTAGTATAATAATGAAGTATAGCCTTATTATCAATCAATCATTAGCATTATTAATTTGTAGATTTAGAGCCCTTTTTTCCCTTATATTAGATATAAACTATAAGTGAACTCTCCTTGTAGATACAACCTTTTGATTACTTTATATTATAACTAATATATAACTAATCCCTACAAAAGTCCACAGTATTCCTACCTTATTCTTTGCAGAATCATTTGCAATAACTACGGGTCGCGAAGGCGTTGAACTCTGAATAGATGTGCTCGTTCCAGTCGCTGGCGCCTTAGTACCTCCATTGCTTACTCCAGGAACTGATCCAGTGTTCGATACCGTATTTGTGACCGCGATAATTGACGTGGACCCACTATTGCCCACTCCAGCTGCTTCTTCAGTTCCCGATACATTATTCGTAGCCGCGATAATTGACGTTGACCCTCCATTGCCCACCCCAGCCACTGAACCGGTTCTCGATGCGGTCTTTGTGACCGCCGTACTTGATCTTGACCCTCCATTGCCCCCTCCAGCTGCTTCTTCAGTTCCCGATACAGGATTTGTAGCCGCCGTGATTGATCTTGATCCTCCACTGCTCACTCCGGCTAGTCCCCCAGTTCCCGATACAGTATTTGTAACCGCGGCGTTGGGCGCCGAGCCTCCATCCATAACGCCGTAAATCACCGAGGCAATTGCAGCTGCTGGTCCACGGCCATCTGCTGTACCCGAAGGCAATATTCCAGCTGCAGTTCCAGACAGTCCCGCACCTGCTACTCCACCAACGCTATTCCCACCCTCCGTAGCCGATTTCCCAGCCCCCGAAACCAAAGACAAAACGGAGGTAGAGGTAGGAGTAGCAGGTCCCCGAACAGCAACAGTCGAAACGCTACCACCGGGATACTGGATCGCAACATCCTGGGATCCATAGCTGATGACAACGTTCAGCGAAGAAATCGTGGCGATGGGAGAGGAATGAGCAAGTGTTGCGCCTAGATATGTGATTGGCTGTGCGGCGTCGACGATCTGGATTGTTGAGGAAGGGCCGGGTCCTGCATTTAGGACGTTGGGGATACTTGCACTATTTTCGGAGCTTCCCTGTCCTTGCTTCTGTGTGGAGGCAAAGCTTGTGGCGCTTCCAGGAATAGAGTTTAGTGGGCTAGATTGCGGAGTTATGATACTACCGACTATGGGTGTAGCGGTGTTGGTGTTGAGACTCGGTGATGGATATTCTTGTTGTGGTGTTGGATTGTCGTTGGCCGTTTGACTTGGAACATTTTCTTGAGCTGTAGGAGTTTGCTGTGTCTGCTGCGACGGGGTTACGACTGGCGACGGAGGAGCAATAGTAGGCGTCGTCTGTTGTGGTATTACTACGGAAGATGATGGAAGATCATTTGCTGATGCAGTTGGGATATTGTTCTGGACTGTGGGACCAACTGATACCGTTTCTGGCGGATCTGTAGCTGATTTTGGTGAAGAAGCCGTGGCCGGGGTCGAATCTAGGGCTGAGGTCGTATCCAAAACTGCAATTGGAATGGTTGTAGTGGCGGGATCAGCATTGGAAAAAGGTGCCATGATTGTAGGCCTTTGTAGAACATATGGAGGATCATACGCCCTAGAGGCTACATTATCTATCCCGCAGCTTCTCCAATAAGGCTCGCCCAGCCAGCGCACACGCGTTGAAAGACTGATAAAGGGGTTGCAGCGATGGCCTGTAGCATAAGGTCCCGGATCGCCATAAATATCGCTTGACGTGTATGCGGAAGGGGTTGCTGTACAGTTGTATAAGTCTGCCGGGTTGAACTGCCTGGGGTCCGTCATAGACCCAGGTTGTTCGGGGTATATGTGGGGTATCATGGTGCTGACATCTGTGAGAGCCCAGTCTTGAATTGCACTTGTCACTAGAAGGTCAAGGTTTAGTTACTTTCAGTTCGCACCCGCCTTTGAAGGTGGTCTATTTCGCCTCTTGGTACAGGAGATTGATGTTGGAAACATACGGGTAGGTCCGATTGGTGCTCGACTATTTCCTTTACAAGAATTGTACGCGGTAATAGCATGGTATACCATGTATATGGATGGAAATGTGCTGTGACTAAGTTAGTAACATACTTCTTCTGAACGGGATCTGGAAAATCATACAATGTAAAATCAAAGGCACTGTCATATAGGGTGGTCGGTTGAGTCCAGGTCTCATTCGAAGCAGTAGACCAGTAAAGTAATTGTATGGTCCCCACAGATATGTTACATGGATTCCAGCGGGGACAGCCATCGGACATTGCAGTTGTGCACGTATTGTCCGCAATGTCTGAACCCCACCAACGAGGAATTGTTGTCTGGAGCTCTGGAGGGTAACAGCTTAGAGGTATATTAGTGGGAGGCGGCCGGTCCGTTATTATAGCGACATTGCCCGTCGATGTACTTGTTGGTACAAAAGACGAATTCTGGAGCGCGGCCGTCCTGGCAGCCAGTGTATACGGGGCTGCTATTGGTATTGGATTAGTTAACTGTTTTTACGCTCTCAATATACTACGTACCCGCGTTAGTGGTGGTACCTAAGAAGAAGCATGCTAGGACGCTCAAAAGCGAGGTGGGAAGTTGTTGATAGCGCATTATTTCAGCCCCATAAAGTCCAAAGAAGAACCCGAGAACACTGTTAATGAGTGTTAGAAGACACAAATGCAAGTATATACTTAGGCTAAGGCCGACATGAGACTTGAAAAGAGTGTGATGATAAAAAGGACATTCCAAAGTAGAGAAAGGTAAGTTGCATGTGGGTGTAGAATATTCTCTTTAGAGCAGCAGGGGTGAAGATCAAATAATCTCGCCCCCACTATATGAATGCCATGATTTGGTGCGTGCACCAATCAGAGCCCCCATATCGTCTAGGAGTACAGGGGAACAGAGGCGCAGTTGAGCTCAGCTCGCTCAGCTCATAGAGAACATGTAAGCTTAAATGCTTAATTCGTCCAATCTCCCAGTGTCCCCTGCCGTCTGCATCTCATTTAAATTTCCCAGCAAAGCGAGCGAATAGAACCGCAACGGCTATTTATACTTCAGTGTACAGAGTAGCTGTCAAACTTGCAAAGGTGAGGTAGCTTTCTATAGATCTTTACGCGCCAAACATCCCTTTCTAGTAAAACTAGGGCATTTAGCTATTTGACCCTAAGATAATATAGATAATAGTATCCAAGGAGCTATATAGCTAATTAATATAATTCCCTACTTTACTATTGCAAAAACTCTTGCTATGTAACTTTTTATACGTGTAATAGCAACCCCCTGTACCTGACATACCAATATCGGTAAATGGGCCACTATTCTCAAGCTCACCTCCACTACTACCAGCCCCACTTAAAGCTTTCTATTCAGTATATATACTAAAATAAGGCTCGTATAACGAGCGACCCGAGGCACGGATAGCCGCTACGAATCATAAAACTGAACTGAATTCTTAGAATTCAGATACAAATCTAATATATACTTGTATTTTTTTATTTTTTTTCAAGTCTAACACTCCATAATATGTCTACTCTACGAAGGTATAAGTCTTTACTCCGCACCACTTATCAAAAGTTATCAGCCTTACAAACAATACAAATAACCAGCTCTCATCAACTATAATTGTCGCGGGGTGACATAAAAGTAGAGCGGCTTCACGTCGCTTGCTGACCCCGCATCAGGGTCACATTTTGTAGTGTGTACCTAAAAGTATCGAAAACTTGCATATTAACTAGGATTTCCCAACCCAATGCTTCATATTTCAACCTCCCGCTGTTGCTACAAACGAAAATCAACAACAGCAACATACACACACCCACTATGCGGCTCTCCACCTGGCTGCCGCTAACCCTGCTCATCGCCACCTCCTCAAACGCTGCAACACTGCCGCTCAATTGCGCCCCCGACAACGGCACAATGACGACTCCGAGCTTCGGCACCACAGACGCCGTCTTCACAGCCTGCTCGCAGACCACAATCGACAGCGCCCCGTCTGCGGTCTATGGTGTTCTGCTCGACTTCCCCGCGTATCGCGCCTGGAACACGTTCGTGTACGCCGTGGACGTGCCTTGCAACGTCTCGCGGGCCGGGGACGTGTATGTGGGAATGCCCATGACGTTTCACAGTTCGGGGCTGCTGCTCGGGGCCAACAGCACGTCTGGTGAACGCGTCACGTTTGTGGAGCCTGGCGCTGCGCCGCCGTTCGCGGCGTGGCGGTATGATGGGGGGGTTCTGGGTGGGGTTGTGATGGATGCTGAGCATGTTACTGTTTTGGAGGACTTGGGTGATGGGACGACGAATTGCGTTAGTTGGGAGACTTATTATGGAGTGGGGGCCTTGTTGACGTTGGCTTTGAAGGCGAACTTGCAGACTGAGTTTCAGAATGAAGTGCGCGACTTGAAAGGGAGGGTGGAAGCGCTGGCGGCTTGAATATAGGACTCTTCATTTGGAAGGGTTGGCTATCCTCGGATATTCTTTGTGATATACAGTTTGCTTCTTTGCTAGATTGACAAAAGATTCCGCGTAGCCTTACTTCCAGTAGCTTGAAGTTCAATGAAGTCTCATCAACAACCTTTCAACAGTCAAAAGAGTCGCATTTTTCTCAATCAGCATGATCGCTCGCTGTTTAGGTTGAAACTTGCTCCATACTAAGCCATAACAAATGAGAAATTACGTACGTAGGCTCCGGACACTAGAAGTGTGGTTCAACCCGTCCAAGTTTGACACTGTCACTGTTGCTATGAAGCGGCACTCCAGTAAACCGACTTGGAAGTTCACCCAACCACTTCTGCCCCACAACAGAGAAACAGTGAGACCTTTGACATGCCCTAAGGTAACATTCATTGAATTCATTCCGCTCAATTTTTATGCAGCTACTGCCAGATCCCAATCCTCCATATCAAAATCATGTGCCAGTATTCCAGTATTTATCGTACAGAGAAACATCATCCCATCACTTCTTCTGCTTCTTCGCCTTCACGGGCTTCTCATCCTCATCCTCATCATCTTCTGCACTTCTTTTCGAGGCGCCGCCACCTATCGGGCCATTAGCAAATTCCGCAGATTGTATTAGGGCATTAACCTACCCTCAAGTAGTTCGATCAAACCCTCTTCATCCAAGGTATCAATGTTGTGTTGCTCAATCTGCTCCAACTTCTTCGGACCCGCGTCGTTCCCAAGGACAACGTAGTTCGTCTTGCCGGTGATGGATTTTCCAAGCTTGCCACCGTGTGTCTCGACAAGCTTCTCTGCATTCTTTCGGCCTAGGGTCTGGTGACGAGAATGTCAGTATTCAATCTGCAAGAAGGGGGCGCATCACAAACTGGAGGAACGCCGGTGACCACGACGATGAAGCCGGACAATGCGGTGCCTGGGTTTGCGAGTAGATGCTGCACATTCTCTGGCAGGTCTTCGTCTGCAGACTTAGATTTGGTGCCCTTGGCGGAGTTTGCTGCACGTTGCTCGGCGACAGGCTTTGTCTTTGGCTTGGCCTTTGGCTTTGGAGGTTCATCCTCGTCCTCGTCCTCGTCGCTCTTTGGTGCCTTGGCCTTGGCTTTGGATTTGGACTTGGCGGCGGGGGCTGGCTTCTTCTCGTCGACTTGAACGCTTCCACCCTGCAGCTGTTGTGTCTCGATGGTGAGGTCGTCGGATCCGTCAGTCTTTGCCTTGGCAGAATCGAGAGATGCGTGGACAGAGTCGATGTCACCGTCGCTGGATAAGACGACGTAGACCTGGGAGAGGGTGGTGGTGGCGGCGGGCTTTGCTTTGGGAGGCATGTTTACGGTAATTTGAGGTGGATGGGATGTTGGGTGGATGAAGGATGAATGAAAGGATGAATGGATGGGATGTGAGGGGATGAGATGTTGCGCGAGTACCGTACCTCTACTCGTTCGTATCTTCGTACTTTACACGAAACGAGGCTGCGCAACTGCAGCACAACGGCTCAGGCGAGGCGGATGACGTAAATCGGTTAGGCTGACGCGATTCACGTGAAGCAATTCGCGAAAGTAGCGCCAAGTCACGTACTGGAGTATCCCAGAACCAGACTGAAAACGTATATTTTGCTGGTTTGGCTACCCAGTTACTCGTACTGCGTACTTTAACAACTACCTACTGATTTTTACAACGTGACGTGTTTCCTTCCAACATCGACATTTCCCTTTCAAACATTACCCTATCAGATATGGCTACACCGGTCGTCCACAAGAGAGAATTTGAAGGGTTTGCAACCTATTGTCAAGCCAAATTCTAATTCATAGCTAATGCTATGATCTTCTTAGCTTTCCATCGTTCAATAAGCTGCCGCTCAAGCTTCGACGGCAGATCTGTGAACTCGCGCTATGCCCAGTAGTCAATTTCCATATTGACAGCCCCCCTTTCAGATCTAGTCGTGGGGATGATAGTGAGGAGAGCGATGTGGACGACGACGACGATGGTGATCTAGATGACGAGCCCTCTGATCTCTACAGCCACGCCTTTGCCGTTTCCACGCAGCTCTCTTGTACCACCCCCTCATTATTTCTAGTCAACAAGACAATTGCCCATCAAGCAAAGGAAATCTTCACATCTGTCGAAAGAGTCGCCAAATCCGCAATAATAGGCGGCAAGATCATCAAGTCCCCATCGCCCGCATTCCTGTCCCTCTGTGAACAAAGCCTCTTTGTCTTCTGTTCATCCGCAGCTTCCCTCTCGTTCCTAAGCTCACTACCAAACGACACAAGCGCCTCGATTCGGTCTGTCTTCGTAACCTCCGGCTGCCTATATGCGGATGACTATAGCGATCGCAAAGCCTGGTCGAAAGCCAGCCCACAAGGATCCACGCCTTTTGCAGCCTCCCTACGACGTCTGACAAACCTCCAACAGGTCGGCATCTACGTGCCAACCTCCAACTTTGATTTCTATTGCAGTTACGGGCCCCCGGAGGTAGGCCAAATGTTGCGTGATGGGATCATTGATGTCGCGCGGTTTTTGTTGGATGGTATTGTTGATGAAAGGTATATTGTCGAAGACAACTACTATACCTCTGAGGTTTTTGGCAGGGAGGCAAAGGCGAAGAACGCCCCGGAAGAGTTTGTTGTGGTACACGAGAACAATCCGTCGGATCTGTTGCGCTATGCGGCATCCGACAAAGATTGGCCGGTGAAGTCTATCTTCAAGCTCTCAAGGCAATCTGAGGGTCAAGGGGAGTGAGAAAATATGAAATGACATTTCCATCTATCAACATCTCTACCAGAGGGGTTACAAATGAAGTGGTAGACATGACCTAGCTCGTCATAAACATCTTATTATGGGGCTAGAGGTATCGAAGCGAGTTGAGAGAACGCGAGATTGATCGTTAGAGTTTTGGGGAGAAGTGAAAGTAGCAACACACAGTCATTAGATGCGATTCGAGTAAAAGAGCCGTAGCACTTGCGGCAAAAATGAAGCTCATTTACAGATACTATTATCGTACCTTTCTTCTCAAACTTTAGCATCTCGATTGTCTTTATAGTTTCCTTTTCTTCGCGGACTAAATGTCTTCGGAGGTCAGGGGCTCCAGACAAATCAGCAGGCTTCTGATCAACTCTTTCTGCTCGTCTGAAACCCCGGAACCAGTTAGAGGGGCATCCTTTCGCAGGATTCGCACGGTCGGCGTTGAGATGGATGGGATTAGCGAACCAGCCCCTCAAGAAATCCCAGGCTCTCTGCATGCACAGCTCTGGCATTTCCAAAGGATTTCGCAAGCGACATGTAACTTGGGATAATACGGACGGTTCTGTTCAATTTTTCAACGTAGCAGGCAAGCGACATACGCCAGGTTTGCACAGTGCCCACAGAAGTCGTTGTCTCAGGGGGATGGCTGTGTGCGTAAAGTACTTATCTAAAACTATTTCTGTTCAGTCGGCACATGTACAGTGGGATGGATATTGGGAAGACGACATACAGACATGAGTTGCAACTTCGAAGCAGACGGATTCGTTACCGGAGTATCACCATTGAAAAAATCTGTTTCCGTAGCGCTAGCGGTGAAGACGATCCTGGCACAGGCGACGAACTGGTCTGAGCTGACCGGCGTAAGCGATTTGGATGTAGAGGGGATTATGCATAGTTAGTATAGCATGGGTATTCATTTGAAAGAGAAATTACAGGTACTATAGACCTATGCGTGAAGGCATCTACGGTAGTGCATCACAGACCTCAGACCAAAGACTCTTTTCCTTCTCCATATCCTTTCAAAACGATACACCGCGAAGCTACACCCATGCACCTTTAAAAACTTCCATCTCTCGTTACTGATTCCCAACAGCGTTTATGCACCCAGCGTACTGTAGTAAAAAGGGGTAGATGCACCACCTCGCTTAATAATAAGAGAATACCGTACACTTCCAACAAAGAGACCCCAGTATCCTAACGACTTGTATTACCTACCCATGATCCCAAACCCAAGCGCAAGGCTCACGATATGTTATAGACGGATATTAATCACGCTAGCAAAAGAAGACGAGCTTGGCCCCACGGAACTATTCTGCAGATAGTACGAGTATGTAATCAAGCATAGCATTTTCTGGGACGAGAACAGGGGTTTGGGGATAACGTCGCGGCGAATAAGAATTTGCTATGGAGAGAAGGTTTATGATGTCTGATTGAAGGAATACTCGGGCAATGCATTAGCCACGTTACAAGACTTTTTTACATTTTATAGCACTTGACCCCGCGGCGGGGGCGGGGCGGGGTAGAAAAAGCTCGTTTCATGGTTGCTTGATTAGGCTGGAAGTATACTGTAAAGGGAATTCCTGTTGCGGCTACCTGGGTCGGGGATGGAAATGAAGGGAGGGATGCACCGCTACGGAGTAGGTATTTTGGACGCATGAGGGGGGGGGAGTAGCAAGGTTGAAGGCCGTGCATTGCTCGGATGGACTCGTAGCAACTTTCGGGGGTGGAGCTGCCCCGCGTTGACCCGCAGGGAAACCGTGGTGGGTAAACCCTGCACTGTAATAAGCATACTTGGGATAATATTAAAGTGTATAAAACGGTAGAAAAGGGCTGTGAGAAACATCACAATACCTATGCATTGAGTAAGTTGCAAACGAGTTTATTCATATGCTTCCTAGGTAGCATCCAAACACCTTTTCCCACACCTCAAACTCCAAGCCATGCTTCACTTCCAAACCCCTGTACTCCAGATATCCGCCATGCAACATATACTCTATGCTCAATTCTTTAGTTTAAGACCCATATCCCTCTCCAGCTTGTCTGCCAAAACCTTCAGCGAGCTGGTGGCAACATTGCGCTCCAGAGCACGTCCTGGGAAATCTACCAATACAACTTTCAAAGCTGCAATTGCAGCCGTGCCATAAAATCTCAAAAATATCGCTTCGTAATTCTCGACCATCGCTCGTAAAACTGTGAATTGTGTCGGCGATGACTGATCTGGTGGGGTTGAAACGATGCTAGCCAGCGCCTGCCAATAGTGTGTAGGCGGCCAGGCATTCTTAAGTTTGGTCTTGGAGAAATCTCGAAGACAAAGGGCGGCGTAACCAGCCCCAAGACCCGTCATCCTCGTACTGTGGACCTGTTCGGCAACCCAGTTTCCCCCCTCTTTTTTCCATCCAAGTCTTTCACGGCCCTCTTCCGTCTTTTCGCTGCCCCGAATCCCAAACAGGACCGGACACACAACTCGCATCTTCGCAATCAGAATATCTATCAGTGGCCGATTTCTCCATTGGAAAGTCGGGTTTGAGAATACTGATATGGCAATCACACCAACTGGGTCTGCCGCCTTGGGAGCAACGCCAGCTTCTTCGATGAATTGGGTTATAAGGGCCTTGGAAAAGACGTTGAGAAGGTAGATGAAGAGGGTGGGTAGAGAATCACCATTGTGTGTTGCTTCGTCATCAGGTTCAGGTTTCGAGATCAAAAAGGTGCTTGGATCCACAGGAGGACTTGGGTGGGTGGTCAATGCCGCTCGTAGTATATCCACGATTTTATTAAGCTAGAGTAATGGTCAGAGGAATAAATTGGATTCGTATAACAGCACTCACGGGAACTTTGTTGGCCCCTTTCTCTGCTGTCAGTTGTCCGATTGATTGTCTCATTGCCCTCCTCATTTCACCAGTCTTCGTCTTGAGAGCCTTGTCAGCCTTTCCAGCATTGGTAATGAAAAGACGTAGTTCCTTGAGGCTCTTGTGAATTTCGAGATATCGCTCAACACCTGGATATACGTGCGATGGTGTGGTGGCATTCGAGATTGGAGCTGCGACATGATTCTGAGGTTGTGGGGGTCTGGAGGGTGCCGGGGCCTGGAATTGAGGGGTTTGCGCAGGACGTGGCGCTTGAGGAGGTTGTGTTGTCGCAAAGGGATTAGGATTTGGATTCG
>QGMG01001127.1:0-12092 GCA_007825325.1 Lachnellula cervina
GATCGCTATCGTGCCCATGATGGCGATTGGGATGGTGCGTTCGGGGTGCTGGACTTCTTCTGCGAGGTGGGTGGCGCAGTCTAGACATGCAAAGGCCCAGTTGGTGTTGATGAGACCGACGATAAAGGCGATGATGTCGGAGTCCCAGCCGGTGTTGTTTTCGAAATGCGCAAAGACGAAACGGGGAGATTGATGGGTGGGCGCTGTGCTGGGGACAGTGATGAGGATAGTGGTGAAGGAGAGGAGAGAGAACCAGAGCGTAAAGGTTGCGATACGGGGGAGGTGACGGCCGTAGCAGTTGAAGATGAAGGCGAAGGCATTGACGAGTTCGTAGGCTAGAACCACCATCCAGGGACGGAGTTCACTGCTGATGTATTAGTCTTGTAAGGCAAAAGGGGAGATGCGACGAACAGAGTTGGATGCACGAGCTGTATACAGCCCACAATTGCACTTCCCAATCCCAACGATACACTCGCCGAAGTAAAGATACTCCCAGCCCACGCAAACCACCCAGTAAGATAACTAGCCAGCTTCCCATAGCCCTTGGGAGCCAATTCATTCGCCCAGAAATACTGACCCCCAGCATTTGGCAGCGCACTCGCCAGTTCCGACAACGAGATACCAACGCAAGTAGAAACAAGAGCAACAATCATAATGCCATATACAATCAACACCGGGCCCCCGGAATTAATCCCAGTCACGAGCGCAGTCGAGATTCCAAACCACGAGTTCGTGAGCGAGAACCCTACCCCTAGAACTGACCAGACGGAGAATTTCCGCTTCATGCCTTGCGCATATCCCATTTCTATTGCCAATGGAAGAGAATTAGTATATCATTCAACCTTGAGAGTATGTACAATACACCTACCTGCAAGCTTCGCAGCATCTAAATCAGCCGCCGTGCTATCACCACTATCATTATCCGATACCTGTGAGCCACCCCATTCTATGGGACTAGTCGGAGGACTGGCTTTCTTGGGGAATGCCATGCTGTTGCTGCTGAGTTCATATGCCTTGGACCTCATCTGTATACCTACCTTGTACCCTGTGGTAAGTAGGGTAGATTTGGACGTCCCAGCCCACGAGTCATGAGGATATGAGGTTTTGGCAAGCAGCAGCACGATAAGACGATAATCTACAACAGCTATCTACTTCGTACTGTACCGTACGCTTCTAGAGCTGGACGTCGCAACCTGAAGTCCTAGTAAAGATGTAAATGTAATGACAGGCATTGGTAGAGAGCGACTGAGGATAGTAGTGCACTTGATGTGGTGCTTGGTAGGAAGGTTCACCCCTTTCCTCTATCTACCATGTGCAGGGAAGTGGGTCTGAGCCAAAACCTTCTCCCGTTCGGCACATGATAAGCTTTCACAATTTATTTTTGACAACGCTTCAAGTCACTTGGTACTAAACAACTACCTAGACTTCGGGCCTGCCCGTATATCTAAAGTGATCTTTTGGCTTTTGAGAGGCTCTTACTATTGTACGGAGTACCTAGGTAGTGTAGTACAGTACATTACCACCCACCCTACCGAATACACACCGACCTGAGACCGACTTGGAGAAGCTATCATGATTTTTTTTACCCTTTCCATTGTATCCTTCTATCCTCTTCTTGGCCACTGAAAAGCTCTTAAAATGTTAAGCGTCTAGAGAGAGCAGATTCTTTGTGTTCTTTCTTATTAGCTATGTATCGTACAGTACACGTCTCCTCTCTTCCAGAACATATTTCTTTCCTTTACCTTGAGCCTGGAATTCCTCCTTTGAGAAGTTATACTTGTAGAAAGAACGAGACAGGAGACTTCTATCCTCTTGTCTACCTATTTCTCTTCCCTTCTTGCTTCTCGGTTTGCTTTTTCAAGCTTTGAGGCCAGTCACGTGGTTATCTCAAAAGTTCGGTATTTCTGCAACCTGCTGTAAGGAGTAGGAATTCTATCGCGAAATAATCGTTCTTGGCGATAGTATTATGCATAAGAGGTATTTTAATACTGCAAAGGGCAAAATCCAGAGCACGAAGAAAGCAGAGTTCACTACAAGATGAGCGAACCCCTGAGTGTGGCAAGTTCTTTTTCCAACCCCGAGGTTCACATTTTCGACATGTAAATTGCAATTAAGCTTCTCAAATTAACACACCCCCTATCACTAACCTAAAGCGCAGCTTCAAACCCCTCAACATCTACCCTCCACCCACCCGGAAACCGCTTCCCCACACTCTCACTCCCACTCTCACTCCCATCCCAACCCCCAGCCATCATCGCCACAGCCAACAGCAACCCCCCCGCCGCCGGAAAATACGGCGTCGCCACCCTAGGCCCCCCAACCGGCATTCCCACATCATCAAACACAAAGTTCGCATCCAGCAAATACTCGACCGCCTTTCCAGGCCGTCCAAGTCGCGCGGCGTTCGTAGCGAGCAAGGGAAAGTCCCATCCATAGAGATTTGCAAGATCCCACACGGAAGCTATCTTGTCCGCCGTGTTGCGCATTACTGTTAGGTTGAGATCTGGGCTTGGGGGCAGGAGGCCGAAGATGCCTAGCATGGCGGGGTGGTCGGAGACGGTGGTGGGGTCCGTCCACATGTTGGGGATGTCTTGGTAGATGGGATACGTGTTGTTTATGATTGGCAGCGGTGCGAGGTTATGGGCTACGTGGAGCCAGGAGGTGGGGACTGGGAGGTGTTGGCGGGTTTTCCATTTTGCTGCTGTGGTGAGGCCGAAGCGCCAGTAGGCTAGTTCGAAGGTTGGGTTGAATGTTGCGTTTGGGGATGTGTTTTCGGACACTGGGTACATTGGGGGACCGAGGTCGTAGAAACCTGTTTGAATTATTATAGGTTCCATTGCCAATGGAACGTGGATTATACCTGTTGAGGTGTTGTACCACGCAAAAGAGACCATGAACTCAGCTGTTTCAGTCAAGATCTCATCCCATTTCTGCAGAGTCTTCTGGTTCGGGAAAGCCCGGTACTCGTTTTCAGCCAGATAGAACGGATGCGGCTGTTGCCATATCAAGAGCGAGTTGATTTCCCCCGGCGCCGACCTCCCTCTCGGATCACTCATCTTGCCCCATCGCGCACCGGCATAGCCCTGATCCTGCGCTCTCTGGATAGAAGTTGGCAAGAACCGCTCATAGACTCCAGGCATGCTTCGATTCAGCAAAGCCCATTTTCCCCATCGGCCCCAGTGCATCAGATGCCACACCACCATCTCCAGATGGAACTTTCCGTACCATCCATTGTTTACCAGCCCCGATTCCTGAGGTGGGTCTTGTCCGGCTTCATTAACTGCAAGCAGGTATTGGGAAAGTATAATTCTTCGCTGAAGCTCGGTGGCATTTTTATTCTGTGATCTGGTGAGATCGATAAAAGCGCCAGTCTCCCAGTAATCTTGCCACCAGTCTGCTGATGATTTAGCAATCAGACTTGCGTCATCTCTGGTTTGGTTACTCTTTGGCGAGAAGTTAATCGTCAAGTCTAGACTCGAATCTCCTCTTGGCTGGAGGACATATCGATGAGTAGAGTTCAGTGGTCCATTTATCGAAGCGTTTCCAGACCACTGAATCGCCGTGTAATACGTAATCGTATCGATGGTATGAGTGATGTGGGCTTGATTTGGGCTCTTTTGTAGTGAAGTGGTGTGCTGGGATGTAGCATTCCAAACTCCGACAAACGGAGCATCGAATTTGTTGACATCTGGATACGGGTAGTCGAAGAATACACCTAGTTGGCCACCTCTCAAAAGATCAGATTCGACTTGAATAGCAACAGAGTCTGAACCTGGGTCCACCGAAGTCTTAACTTTCACTTGTGATCCCGAGACCTCAAACCGAGAAACAATGGTCCCAGAGTACAGGTCTAAAGTCTGAGACTTATCTGACAAGTTTGTCTCAGTAACAGTCTCGTTGCCAAACGAAAACCCAATTCGTCCCAGGTTGATCCGTTGAGGATTCTGTACCATCCAATTGGAGATAAGTGGTTCTGCGGGGTTTGGCTGATCGTAGTTCACAAGCCTACCATGAGTCCACCTAGTCCGATCAGCATAGTTTTCCTTCCGAGTCAAAGTCTAGTCCAGCTTACCAGTCCAAGCCTGTGAAGTCTGCTGGTGAGGTTTGGCCAGGTGCTATTGGCAAAGAGAAATTATGCCAGCCCCAAGATGAAAGAGTGCCAAATGGCATGAAAGTTTGCAGGCCGGTTACATCAACCCCGAAGGCGAAGTTGCCATTGCCTACTTGGACGGGGCTTGAATTGGAACTCTCATGTCGGACTGGATTGAAGCTCTGGACTACCTCTTTACGGTCAATCTTTGAGTAGGCGGGCGTCACCCAGATCGCCACCGTTAGTATTATGGCCCAACGCCTCATAGCAGCAACCTCAATCGTGTACTTGAAGCAACGAGGTTATTCTTTGAAAGTTCAACTCGAACACCCCAACTACTCCTAGATCTTGGGGATGACAACAAAATTGACTGCGAGCAAGGGTAAAAGGAGGAAAGAAAACACGACTAAATCTTCAATTTGAACATCAGAGCTTCACTAATACTTATGTACTTAAGTTATCACTTATTCGGCTCCATGGATCTGGAAACGAGGTAGACTACCTGATTTCAGGTCTCTATCATGATGATCGTTACCATTTTGCCCATGGCTCGGTATCTCGGGCAAACTGGAATGAATTCCAAGATGCAACAAGTGGAGATGAACCTACATATATTGTGCTTTCTGGGGAAGTAGACAGAGCGGAGAAGCGCGGGGTAACCTGGGTAAATTCATCCTCGAATGAGATTGAGCCACAGGGGGGCATGCATGCTGCTTCAGGCTAGAACGTCGCTGAAAGTTTAGTGGGCGGCCCCTGAAATTCGGTGCTACCGGGCGCCTTGATTCTGGCTTCGTTTTACCATCCTCAAGCTTTGAACGACATGCATGTATGCAGACTTCTTGTTGTTCATATTTCGTACGGTAATGTCACGTGACGTGGAGAAGATGAAGTGATACTTGATTTGCTGGACATGTATGCTCGGGGTCCAGGTAAGTAAGTGACTTTCTCAGAGTAAATATTCCCCATTTCGAATATCTCTCAACTGAGATGTATATTTTCAAAAGTTGACCACTCCCGAAGCATTGTCTCAACTCCCGTATTGTTCCCGCTCCCAATCCCTACTACTTCACATCCACTATAGAAATCTCGACACCCGGATTGATATAACTTGCTTGCTTGCGCCGCCTTGCCTTGACTTGCCTTGCTTGACTTTACTCGAGCCAGCACTGCTTACTCCCCGCGACCTCATCAGAAACCGCCAATTTTCAGACAAGAGGGCCCGAAATACCTAGCGGAATAATATTTATTGCGGCGAATGTTTATTGAGAAGTCGGGGACAAGCTGGTGGGTGTCAAGAATGGCTGGCATAGTGTATCAAATGGAGCTGTGAGATCTCAAGAGACGTGGGAGCAAGATCCCTGATATATACACTAAATAGGTGGCTGGCCCGTGATGGTACCTATATTGCATGGTATGTTTTAGTTAGTAGCCCTTGTTCTTCAACAACGCCCCTTTAGATTTGAACAAAAACGAAAAGTTGCCAGTAAATAGCAGCTCGCTAGATACATATTCTCATCTAGCCCTTAATAAACCTCGCAGAGATTCAAAGGTACTCTCCTTATACGGGATAATGGTAGGACCAGATGATGGTTTGGAAGGGTCCGAGGCCTTGTCCCACAGTTTGTATATTTTTTCTGGGTTGACTTTTGTTCCTGCCTCGACCTCTACGCATATATGCGGTTTCAGAGAATCTGTGAAGGCTTTGATCCATGAATGAGGCGGTTCAATAAACTCATCCACTTGTAAGCATGAAAGCATCTGAACTGGTAAACATGACCTTTCGGCCGCAACGTCGATGTTTCCATGGCTATATTTCAGCCGAGGTTCAAATTGGGTTGTATACTAAAATGACCATCGGCGGTATCCTGCAAGGAGAAGGAATTAGCAACCTCGTGGCAATGAGCTCGCACTGGCGTGTCGTTCACGGCGAAGGGGAAATCTTTATGTATATACTGCCCCGTTCCTCGAATCGAAATATGCAGGTCCCGAGGAAACTTCAGACAAACGCCTATCTCTTGAAGCATAGTGCGAGTAACGGCCGATATAGACCCTCGGCTTATGATACCTACAACAATCCGCTTCCATGCGTCATGATTCCAAGTTCTAAGGTTATGTCTTTCGGTGCAAAAGTAGTCGATACAATTAACAACACTCCGCAATGCACGGGCCAACGCCGCAGTCTCTGCGCCGGGTGTATTTGAACCCCTTCTAGAGGTAGAGACGGCGATGAAAATATCTATCTCACGTGGCTTTGCGAATATAACAGGACGCAGAATGAATCCTTTACTGACGAACTCCCAAGAGGGGTAATTCAAGGCGCTATATCTGCCGTGGCTAAACTCGTCTCGTTCTGGAGGCTGGGCATGCAGTACCTGGTTTCGAATACGATCCAGGGCAGGTATATCCAGAACAAGATTGCCATTAAAGATCTGGATCTCTTTGATAGACGCGAACCCTCCTAGGTCGAAATCGGGGGCAGGGGAGCGAATCGCGGCATCTCCAAATATGGGGGGTGAGGGTCTTGGCTCACCGTGGATTCCTCTGCGCGTTTTCCGATGTCGCCGTGGATGTGGCCAGACGATCCTGCCAAAGGGTTTCCCTCGTCATTGGAGCTGATGCTAGGCGACTCAGAATTTGGGGGGCGAGGGTTTTGACTCATCGTGGATTTCTCTGCGCGTTTTCCGATGTCGCCGTGGATGTGGCCAGACGATCCTGCAAAAGGATCTTCCTCGTCGTTGGAGCTGATGCTGGGCGACTCAAGATCTGGGAACGAGTCACAAATGGTCTCAGCATATGTCGTCAGGTTATCCAGATATCTTTCCAACATGAATCCAGATGTATTCTGTTGATTCGTATCTTGAGGCAGTTGCTGTTGCAATCGAGCGATCTCTGCGAGGATCTGACTAGTGTCTGATTTGATAGCAGATGTATCGGTTCGTATCTCTTGCGTGTCTGCTTTAATGTCTTTAGTCATAGCCCCAAAGGAAATTTAATTAGTCATGCTCTTACTAGGGGAACATGAGGTCCTTACATGGTGACCATATCAAATGCAATCTCCAGGGCGGACTTATGCGCCTCCAGACTTGATCGCAACTTGGCCATATCATCTCTGCCACCTATTGCCCACGACGCACCTTTGCTCAGCTTGGTGCCCTGGTGTTTTTCGAGGGTCTTTTCTATTTCGCTGACAACACCCTCGCAATTCGTAGTTATGCCGGCAATCTGCCTCTTCAGTGTCTCTGGGAAGGTCCCACTACTCGGGTTGCCAGCATCGTCTGCAAGCAATTCGAGTAGAGTCTTGAGAGACTGCAGCTCTCGGGAGACTGCGTCAAGGTCACTCCTTGCCCCGCGGACATTGTGAACAAAATCTTTAATCGTGAGAGATGTCTTCGCGATAGTGCCTATCAGGCCGACACAAGCTACTGTTATAGATAATGGATCCATTCGGAGGTATGGCAGGCTTGGAAGGGGCCTTTGGGAAATACTTTGACGAAGACATGGCCAGGGTAGGCGCGCAGCAAAGGTGTAAGAGGACGAGGCTGTATTGCTGAACGCTTCGAGCTGAATGGTAGGGGTTTTGGCTGAGCTGCATATATACTGCACTGCAACGTCTCTTGGCCACCGTAATCAACCCCGCCTTCTCAACAGGGGTTCGCTTAATCCAGTATATGCGAGTGCGAGTAAGAGGGCCAGGAAAATCGGTGCTCACAAGTAATCATAAACAAATTAACAACATAGAAGCTGTCAGCCGGTTCGGAAGGAGGCTTGAAGAGGATTTTCTGAGCATAGGTTGAAGAAACCACTGCTCAAGTCCTGGTCTGAAGACGGAAATGGAGACTCGGAATCTCGAGATTCCTATTGAAGAGCTCTGCGAGTGATACAAGAAAAGAGTTCGAAATCTGTCAGGTCTTACTATCTATCCATATACTGTATATCCTCAACAGAGAAGTAGGTAGCTAAGTTGCGTTCCTAAAATTTACTCATTGCTAGGTAGGTAAGTACAATGGCAGCTCCTCCAACGCTCCTGGGCTCTATTCTAAAACCCGGCTTTTTACTATGCTAATACGTCGATTAGGTCACGTTGATTTCGACTTGTCCTGGCGATACATACCCGGGTAGGTATGAATTGTCAATTGGAAACTTGTAGTAAACAAATGTCGGGCTTCTTCGTCCCGTTAGATTTTCATGGCGACCGAGTTCACAATCTATATTTCAAGACTTGCATGGTATATTTAGGCTTTTCACAAACACCGGCAGCCCATTTCAATATTCACCAGGGTGCTTATATTCATGTCTAGCTGTGGATCCCTGAAGAGTACATGCTTTCCCGCCGAAACGTAAATATGGTACTACAGTCATGCATGCTACATGTCTCCATCTGCAAAGCAGTTGCCTGTTGAGCCTGAGCCGTCCCAGACTGAGTAGGGTATTCTAAATGTATCTTCCCGGAATCACAATAGGTAGCTGTCCATCCGCCATACTAATATGTTGGCCAGCATGCTTCAGCTTCTCCCGGTATTCCTCCGCAATTACCCCCGTTTCTGTTCCATTACCATCTGTCAGTAGCTGTAATCCCATAATACTTCCCCCGAAATAGTTGTCCACCACCTTGACATCATCGAGAACGTAAGCCAATCTCAAGCCGGGGAAAGCTCAAGTGAATGAGAGCCCGATTTTCTCGAATATGCAATAAATGAAGATATAGCAAGCCGTTGAACGCCCTTCAGAGTTGCTGCTAGTGCAGAGTTTCTGTGTGGGTTCATCCAGAACCATTTGTACAGGTGAATGACAGCAGAAGGTAAATATGGTTTAAACGCAATGGCAAAATTGTCATCGGTATTTCAACTTGGCATACGAGGGGGTTGGAGAAAGCACCAGTGGTATTTTTCGTCTGTCATGAGGCTAGGACAGAAGTGCTCAAGATATATAAGCCTCTCAGAAGTACGGATGGCAGCGGAACAGTTCTGGTAGACTTTAGGAAAGATATTCTCTGTTTGCGTGATTATATTCTCTGTTTGCGTGATTGGCAATACGATGCATTGGTCTCTACTATCCTGAGCGAGTTGTCAGAGGGTCATAGCCAACTAGAAGAGACTTTGTCCGTTCTTCTCGTAGATTGGCCTGCATATCGCCCGCACTGGATGAAAGCTGACATCGTTCGCCTGCAAGCTTTGAAAGAAATCTTGCTCATAAAGTCTTCTAGCTCAAGGTTTCCTTTCAAAGATTTTGATAATAAGGAGATTATAGGTTATGAAGAGTGCTCTGGATTGTCTCTATCCAGAGAGACGAAGACATACAAGAAGACGTATGTCCAGAGAGCTAAGGAAGCCCTCGACGAGGTCAAAAAGGCAAACCCGGGTTGGAAAGTACCAACGCTCCGCCACGGCAGACTCTTGCATTAAATAGTTTGCAGAGCCTCACACTCCTTCTACGACTACAGATCGATCTCGAATCACTTCCAAATTACGACATAAGCCCTGCCGCAGACAGGCCAAGCCTTCCTACACCCCGAATACCCTCACAAAAGCCTCTCTTTAGAACCCACAGCTACAGCCCACACATACATTTGGCAGAACGCGGGGCTACTGTACGCTATGCCTGTTTGGGACACCTGAAATATATATTTGGGACGTTTTTTGGATGGATTTGGAGCATTTGTTTTCTTATTAGTTTCTTATTAGTTGCGGCCGCTAGCGCAATTAGTGGGGGACACATATTTTTGGATTGTTTTCTTTTGCATTTTGCATTTTGCGCAATCTTTTTATTTGGAGAGCACATTTTTGCGCGTTTAAGAGCAAACGCTTTCCGAAAGGGGGGAGTAATATTACAGTAACGTGATATATCACATGACGCTACCTGATGTGGTAGCCGTTCACATAGCATTACGTGCTATTGCATCATTGAGGCTATTCCCACTTCCCCTCCTATAT
Organism: Lachnellula cervina; assembly: GCA_007825325.1. Classification (NCBI taxonomy): domain Eukaryota; kingdom Fungi; phylum Ascomycota; class Leotiomycetes; order Helotiales; family Lachnaceae; genus Lachnellula; species Lachnellula cervina. Next base: position 10,021 of record QGMG01001127.1, read on the forward strand.
ACATATAATAGACGAGTATAAGAAGGGGCTGCTTCCTACCCCCTTCTTACCTCTTTAGCTTTGTATTCTCGTCTATAAAGAGCCTATTACTAGTATGATTCCACCTCGCATCTGCCTTAGTGCTTATAAGCTCGCATAAAGCAGCTCGCCTGAGGCGGGTATATAGGGTATTATAACGCGCTATAAGATTGCAAATCTCTGCGAGCTCCTAAAGGATTATCGCGTAGTATAGAAATAGATTTTTTCTGCTAGAGAAAGATAGAGATAATACTAGTTTTATTTATACACTAAGAAATAAAGTAATTAGCTAATAAATGCGAGATTAAAGCTTATATAGTAGCGTTTAATAGTGTAGAGCCTAGTTAGTTAGTATAAAATTAGGATAGATCTTATGCATCCTACTCGTATAAAGTATATACGAACCTTGCCTTCTCGTAGCAGCTCGTATATTTGCTCTACTAGAACTCGTATACATTATCTAAGAGTTTTAATTACTATCTACTTTTATATATACCTTAGATTCCTGTTTAAGAACAAGAAACTCCCCCTTCTTCTATAACTCCAGCTTCTTTACTTTACTATTTTCTATTTTTAAGAACTAAGAAGGTTATTACTATTTCTAAATATGCAACTCTACACGGTCTTCTTACTTGCCTTTAGCGCTCAAATTAGCATTGCTGCAATACTGCCTTTAAAAGCTGTAGAGTTATCCCAATCCAGCAATTTATTAACTACTAAGAAACGGTAACTATCTAGAAATAATAACTTTATCGCATCTATATGCTAAGTTCCTTTTTAGCGATGCTGCTGTTGATGGTGTTTGGGAAGGCTGTCCAGATGGCCCGGCGCCTCCCAAGGACCCGATTCCTTCGTTCGGCGCGCCGCCCGTGCCGTCATTCGTAGACTCAAAATGTCCTGGTGGTAAAAACTTTCATATGACCCAAAATACCTGTAGTAAGTTTATTCTTTTACTAATAAGTATAACTTTTAAGATAATATACTAATTTTTTTTAGTGACTTTAAATCCGGAATGGAATAATAAAATCGTGTCCCTTGATCCTCACCCGGGTTTTACAATCTATGTACATACGTTAGTCTTAATTTACGGGCCAACTTCTATATTACAATATTAATTTTAGATTTTAGAACCGCTAATTGTACTGGAGAATATAAACAGTTTAACCACACGGGGAACAGTCAGGATCTTGAATCTCCGTGGTTAAGTAGTATTACTTCTGTGTCGCTATACCCTGTCGACAGCTAGTTCTGGCGGTTCTGCTGAGCCCCCCAGGCCTTTTTTTTTGTGACAAAGGCGGGTGCATCGACTGATATGCAGGATACCTCAGCGTGGCGTTGACTGCCGCGGAGTTATCCGCTTTCCGAATGGTCCGAACTATGTACTTTTTCCCTGCATGTACTTAGCTTCCTCTACATTTATTTCAAGCTTCTATAACCCATATCATAGCAAGCATCATCCTCAAAAGACTACAAGTGCCTTTCTCCAAACCCCCTTCCCTCGCAACACCTAAATACTTCGTCCGCACAATGGCCTCCTCCACCACCTCTCTCACCCTTCACCCGCGAAACATCTCAGATCAAGGTCAAAGCTTAGAAAAGGCATTCCTAGCCTAGTAATCGTCTTCGACATAAGTGTCATCCTCAACATACGTATCATTTTCCACATATGTATCGCTCTCAACATACGTATCAGTTTCCACATAGCTCTCCTGGACAAACGTATCATTTTCCACTAGAACACCGTTAGTAAACAGCCTGTCGCAACAAATATCCAGCATGAGCACGTACCATACACGTTATCCTGCACAACACCAGGCTGCTCAATCACAACCGTCTCCTGCACCACAGACGGTGCCCCGTAATAGCTTCCACCTCCGCCGCCATACCCACTTGAGTAACTCTGGCTGTGGTGCTGCTTGTGCCCCGGTTTATGCTCGTTCCATTCATGGTTCAGCACGGCGCCCCCTATAAGTCCGGCGCCCGCACCGAGGAGACCGCCGCCGAGGGCGCCCATTCCAGCTTTGGCGGGTTTGCCGGTGGCGGGAGAAGAGCCG
>QGMG01001128.1:0-12081 GCA_007825325.1 Lachnellula cervina
ATATAAAAGTAAAAATAAAAGAGAAAAGAAGTAGGAAATAGTAAGTAGGAAATAGGAAATAGGAAATAGGAAGTAGGAAATAGAAAGTAAGAAGTAAGAAGTAGGAAGTAGGAAGTAGGAAATAGTAAGTAGGAAATAGGAAATAGGAAATAGGAAGTAAGAAGTAAAAAAGAATATATTATAAAAAACTTACTTCTCTCTTTCTTTTTCTTATACTCTCTTCTTATCTATCTCTCTTCCTCTCTTTCTTTTTAATCTTCTCCTCTTAGATATAGAAGGAAAAGGTAAAGAGAGAGAAAGAGAAGAGGAGAGAAGTGGGAAGTAGGAAGATTAAAAGGCCACGTAGCAAAAGTGGGAGGTGGGTCTACGGGCTGTAATAATCTGGGCGGGCCGTAATAATCTGGACGAAAAAAATAAGAACATCGAGTGAGAATCGGCAGTACTCCGGTACGTGTTTTTCGGGACCACCTCGGGCTGTTCTAAGAATGTATATAGAAGACATTACTTGGTCCCAGAGATGGCTAAGCTAAGTGGTCGTTTATCGATAAGGTACTTGCCCCTCCCCGCCCCTTTTCGACCCCACTTCAACCCCTCGCTTACTATGGAACTCCGCTTTCGATGAAAACAATGCACTGAGGCACTTCCCTGATCGTCACTTCTTCTGTGTATTTTTGAATTAGAGATTGGCCGCTATAAAGGTCATTCCTGCTCCATCTTGACATCCGGTGGATGCGTAAATTTAACAAACAACTGCATGCTTGAGCGCAGAATTCGGCGTGAGTCAGCGCTATCAAATCGAAATATACGTTATATGTATATATACAATCCAACACATTTCAACTATCTAACATAAATAGTCGCACTCGGTACTTCTACAGAATGGCTCAAGAGGACTGCGATCTTACCGTCCTAACAACCGGCTTCGGCGTACTCCCATTCCCGCCAAGCCCCCCCTTCTCTCCTTCCATACTAAGCAACAGCCGCTTAGGAGTTCCAAGACATCAAACCCAACCCCTCATTCCAGATCACCTCTCTCCTCCCCCCACAAATCTCCCACAGAGGCCTCACCATCCCCCTGCCCCAACCCGAGCCCCGCAACACAGCCTACTCCATCCTCACCAGGAGGCCCTGCTCGAACACCACAAACCCGACATCGTGCTACACATCGGCCTCGCAGTCGACCGCGACGATTTCGCGATCGAGAAAAGCAGCTCGCAGAGATGGATACTAGGGGTACCCCGATATAGCGCGCCGGGTTTTCACGAAAGCGGAAAGTAGGAAGACGTGGGGAAGAGTCCGGAGAGGCTTGAGACGGGGCTTGGGTTTGATGATGTGGTGGAGCGGTGGAAGGAGGGCGTTGGAGGGGCTGATGTTAGGGGGAGTGATGATGTGGGGAGTTATAATTGTGGGTTTATTTATCATTTGAGCTTGGAGCTGTTTCGGAAGAGGGGGGGTGGTGGTGGGGAGGGGGAAGGTGCTGTTTTTACATGTGCCGTATTTGAAGGGAGAAGGAGCTTGAGAAGGGTAAAGAAGTGACGGTAAGCTTGATGAAGGCAAGTGCGGAAAGTTGCAGGAGATAGAAGAAGAAGCAAGGATAACACAAAGATTGTAATAATTTGCTGGTACCGAGTACTTTGAGATCAGACTTAAAGAGTGGGTAACAATCGCTACAATTTATACCCTCGATCATCCGCTCGTGCTCCAGGCCCTGCACCGCATAACATGACCATGAGCATGCCCGACTCAGAGATGGTTTCCTATACTCCTCCTTACATCCGCGCTGCACACACCCCATTCATCCCTACACGGCGCAAGCCCATTCCAGTCGGACTTAAGTTTCAACCAATCGTTCACCCTCAGTCCCGGAAGCAGACTCGCTAGCTGCAGCGCCACCCGTGTTGCCAGTAGACGCAACAGCCGTCCCCTCTCTGACAGGCAAGACACTCAACGTGAACTGCACCGTAAAGCCCGAAGGATTCCACCTGACTCCCTTGAAGCCCTGGAGACTAGCAAACGCCTTGCCCTGCCAGAACTTGCTTCTCGCGACGGCCACCAGTCGGAGCAGGAGAGTCGTCAAGATCAGGAGTCTATCCTTGTAATCAGTACTGGTTCGATGGTAGGACAAGGTGGAGACTTACCCGGTGAAGAGACCGAGCCCGGCACCAACAGCAACCATGATCTGGATCTTTTGTCTCGCCTGCTTGCATACCCACGTTGCCGGTAGCGGCTCCCATCGCCCGTTGGGAGTTTGTCTAGAGCCTCGGTAGCAGAAGTAGTCGTCGGGCCAGCCATCGCCAAAAAGCTGGCCCGCGAAGACGAAACACACGACGGACATCGCGATGTCGACGGCGATGTTGAGGATGATTGGGAGCGGGAAGAAAATGGTTGGAGTGGTGAGGATGAAGTTCACTCCTAGCTGGAAGACAACTTCATTAGCACGAGTGACGAGACAACGAATGTGATGCGGGACCTTACGACTATAGCGAGGTCTCGGAGAGTTTCCTTGGTGCTATATACATTGTTGAAGGACCCGGTGCTTGTGAGTACAAAGGTTGCGATGAGGAGGCCGAAAACTGCAATGGAAAGGAAAGAATTCAGAATCGTCAGAAGCTTGATAGGGCGTTTGAAGTGAGCGTTTGCTGGTCGGGTCTTGATGGGATGGCTCTCGTTATCATAGTCGTCGCCATCATCACTCTGGGCAAGGAATGGAGTGCTTTCCGCCATTCTGAATCTCTTCGAATAATAATAATATTTGAAGTAAGTATATACAGTGATTTATTCCAAGATTCACAGAATCATGAGAATAATGAGATGGTACAAAAATCGACAGAAGAAGTATACGAACAGAGGTTATATGCTGTGTAGGCAGCAGTGCCATGCCCTGCGTGCTTGAACCAGCACACAGCCCTGCGGCACGTGTATATCGAGAAACGGCTCAGCCATGCCGCAGGATGCGATCGACGAGTTTAGGACAAGCGTGAGGTTGAAATGCCAAGGATGGGCTGATTCGTGCTTGGTGCCTTAAGTACCGGTATCCCTTCGTCTGCTGTTGTCCCAGGCAGGGGGGCGCGTAAAGTGGTTTTAGGCCCACATTAAGTGCGGCCGCATAGAGTTTAAGCCTATTCAGGTATCGCTGGGTGCTTTGGGCGCCTTGGCACGCCTTGGCACGCCTTTTCATAGCATGTGATATATAAAAGTTGATTTTAACGCTAATACAGGTTCTTAGAAAGTACATCCACTCACTATAAAATATAGTATAAATACAAGTACTTTCTAAGCGCTAGTATATAAAAGTGCAAAAATAGAAACTTTTACTATATAGGTAAATTATACATATTTAAATTAATATTCTAGCACTTCTATAGTAGAAGGGAAAGGGGTAGCTAGTAGCTAGGGAGCTACACTCCTCACGTGTTCTATCATGTGACTTCAAATACTTTAATATAAGCGTGCTTGTAGTAATTAATAGAAGAAGAAAGTAAGTCTCAAGAGATAGTATAGAGTCTTTAATTAAGGAGGGTGAGGGTATAAGGGGAAATCACGAGAAATCGCGGTTTTAGGTGAAAATGAGGTGAAAATACGCATATTCGTTAGCGACGCGTTTGGCTAGGGATGCCTGCTGGGACAACAGCAGACGAAGGGATACGGAGACGAAACAACTGGACCATGTAGGGAAGACGCGTACCACTTTATGTCAATGTTATAGATCACGTGCTTTCGTGATGCTGAGCCAGCTTCAAATCACCACGACCTTTATCCCAGTTAGGCGCTGAATAACTCTATGGCTCTTTGGACGCATGTAGAAGTATTCGAATTTTGAGGTTCTATCGTGAGGGCCATGCAGACGGAGACTCCGTAAGTTGGGGTAGGAGGGGCGCTGTTATCGAGCTAGTCTTGAGTCTTGACCATGTGAGTCCTGGGGTGATCATCGACATTTGCTGGGGAAGCTGTTATTTATTAGGAGTGCGAACGCGAGCCAGTAACCCAAAGGCAGACCTTGCTTAAGCGTTGATCGAATCTCTCTAGCAGAATATGAGCTGGACCTCGCAGTAAAAATTGTTCTCGAAGCGACTTCTCATTTCCACCGAGTAGCAGCCATCTCATCACTGCTCCCGTGCGACTTGGGCAGAAGGTAGCTTTTTCGAACTGCAAGAGCCCAAGAGTGTATCGAGAAGACATTTGATGGTATTTCACCCGTGGGATGTTCTTCTCTTTATGCTAAGACCCAAACACATCATTCGAGCTCGGCATTCCCACTCTTCCAACCCGCTCCAGCCCATACACAACGACCTCCAAACTCCTCGACGCCTCATCCCAGGTACTCAACACGCACCTATGCGTCACTCGCAAGAACTGCATCATGAACCACGTCCGATCAGGCCGTGCGTCCGCAAACCTCAGCCCAATCGCCAGGCACCATATGAGCGCGCCCTGGAAGGGCTCCCAGTTTGTATGGTTGCGTGAGCTGAGCATAATACGCAGCTGGGAGGCTAATTTGACGGAACTCTGCGTCTGGTGTTTTTTGTTGGCGGAGAGGAGGCATGATAGAAGGATGAATATGCTTAAACGTAATGGTGCGATGGTGTCGGGTATGGTAGCAGTAGGGCTTGAGATGAGGTGGTTTGTCTTGGGGTGGTCTTGGTATGAGATATGAGGGAGTAATTCTTCGTGTCTAGAGACAAGACGGTTGTAGATTGAGCGGCTTGTGGGTAAAGATTGACGGCGGACAGAGATGGATAGGGTGTCGTATAGCTCGCTGAGTAAGGCATAGATGGGATGATTATCTTCCGCAAGGCAAGGTTGGCCAAATGTGAACAGTGAAGAGTGCAGGGGGAGAGCGAATTGGTATTTGAAATACGAATGAGTACGGTCCTCCTGCTCGTAGAAATGGGGATCCGCCATGGATGCATCTGCGAGATGATCGTTGTTACCTGCCCGCCGGAGGCAGTCGACGCACGAGAGTAAATGATTTGATCGGATTACCAAGGTCCACTCATCATCATTTGGTTGGCCTAATTGGCTCATGAAGCCCTGGTAAAAGAGCTGAAGACGACTAATATTTTCATTGCTGTTCATTAGGAGCTGCGGAACAGAAAGTTGCTATTAGAACCTTATTCGGAAAACGTAGAAGAGGATTAGATATACACACCTCGAACGCCAAAAGAGACTGAAGGGCACCAACAGTGATATGATTATTCCTCGCGCCGACATCATTGGCAAATGTATCATTGAGCAAATGCAGAGTGATAAATCGTTGCTGAGTCGTCCAAGGGCTCAGCTCACCCCACTCGAGGATATCATCCCAGCCCGACGCGTTCAAAAGCTTTGCACTCATAAAGTACGGATTGGAGATGGACCACTAGAACACCGGGGAGTTAGTTATTTCCTATTCAAGACGGTTTCGGAGTGGATGGGGCTTATATCCCGAGTCTAAGAAATTTATAGGAGTAAGAGTACATGAGGCGAAAAATAACAGAAGGGGGTAGTGTAAAATCAAAGAGCCAGTTTTGCTTACGCGGACTATATTGTTGAGAAGTGGGAGGTCATCGACACTTCCACGAAGGTGGACATCGAAGACTGGGAGAGGGTGTTAGCCGGTGTTGGTAATAGGTAATAAATGTAGATGTAGATAGATGTGTGTCTTGCATCAAACTTCCGCCAATAGCAAGCGCGCAAGATGTATACCATCCATATGACTTGACACCAATTGGAGTATCGCGAGCTCGAGGCTTTCAAATCACAGTACTCAACAGCCTCTAGCTCCCGGGGTGATGCCCTCACTGGAGATATCGGACAACGTGAAAGGCTCAAGACAAAGACACCCATCCCCCGCACTAGAAGCACAACAAGCCCCACATAACGCAGATGCCCCTCTGAGAAGTAATCGGCTGGTCGACAAGAGAAAGCGGGGACTCACACTTGTGCATCCGCTGCGTGGTCTCTGCCGCAAAGAAAACAGGATCCAGCAGCGGATGACTGGTGACCGGCACGGAATTACGCAGCTCTTTAACTATTGCAATCTCACCGACGTTCTCACTCTGGCCTATCCGGTTGAGCGATGTATGGTGACGATGCAGCTCTGCTTTCGCGCCCTTGTGGAGTTTATGGAAATAGCGTTTCGTGATGTGAGCCCTCGCTTTGCTGAGGCGTTCTCTTTTGCCCGCCTGCGGGTCATGGCCGGATATGATGATGAAAGGATCACCTGCTGTGGGTTCTGCCATGGATGTGTGTACAGGTGTAATGAGCTTTGGTGGTATATAACTTCATGGTATGTCGAGGAATCATATGTCGGCGAGAAAACTTCATGGTCGTCCTGAGCGTTACAGGTAAGGGTAAGGGTTTAGGGGCTGCAAGCGAAACTTTCACATGGTTATCGCTTATTCAGCCGGCATCTAAGCCCAATATGGGGTAGTCAGACTTTAGTGCAAGTGCCTATTCAGGGTTAGCGTTCTGAGGAAGACGGGATTAAAGCAGAAACATCGTTAACGTCGAGTATCGCATCTAAACCCATTATACAAAATTTGGAGTGCAAAACTTTTTGACTTCCCAAGTCCGCGTGCTAGTTACGGAATACGAGCCGTCAAAATGTATAAAATGAGGGAGATATCCTCGGCTTGTACCTGTACTCGCAGATACTACAGCAGATCAGCTCTTCAACTTCATTCTACGCAACCTCCTTCTTGATCCATCATGTCTCCTTCACTTGACACCAACGCAGTATGGCTGATCACCGGTTGTTCAGCCGGGTTGGGGCAATCCATCGCCAGACATGTCTACGCAGCGGGCCACAGCATTGTGGCAACGGCCCGCAACGTGGACTCCCTCGACTATCTCCCCGATGGACCCAAAGTTCTCAAACTCAGTCTAGACGTTACGTCTCGGGAAAGCATCACTGCCGCCGTCAACAGCACGGTGAAGCGTTTCGGCCGTCTTGATGTCGTGGTCAATAACGCCGGCTACGGCGTTATGGGGGAGCTCGGTAATTAACCCTTCCATGTTCCTACCCCTCAATCTTGCTGTATCTTGGCTTCAGTCTGATGTTTAACTTCTCTTCTCTTGCTCTGTACTAGAATACAATTACTGATTGTTGGCAGAGGGATTCCCCGAAGACGAAGCTCGCAAACAACTAGAAACCATGTTCTGGGGCCCCGCACACTTGACAAAGGAGAGCATTCGTGTGTTTCGAGAAGTCAATGCTCCCGGTCAAGGAGGGACAATCGTTCAAGTCTCTTCCATTGGTGGTTATCTAGCATTCCAAGGAAATGCATTCTACCATGCGAGGTAAGATGAACGCAAAACATTGTTGTTTATGGTGGCAAAGAAAGTTTCTAATAGAATGAATCTAGCAAATTCGCTTTGGAAGGCCTCACAAAGTCCGTCAACAGAGAGCTCAATCCCAAGTGGAACATCAGACTTATGATCCTCTCCCCAGCCGGAGTCAAGACAAAATTTGCCTCCAACCTGAAATTTTTACCTCGTCATCCGGCCTACGACAATGATGAAGCGCCACTCACCAGCCTCAGCAAATATATAAAAATCCCCTCTTCGGCTGATGCGTGGGCCGACGCTGACAAGTGTGCCGCCGTCTTGTTCGATGTTGTTTTAGGCCAGAAGGATAAGCCGCTGCCGATGAGGCTCAATCTTGGCGCCGATTCGCTACCTCTTATGAGGCATGACGTTGGCGAGTATTTGAAGGAGATGGAGGATTGGGAAGAGGAATCGCTCAAGGTGATGCCTTCGACAACAGAGGCCTCAGCCCTACATCTGAACCCGTTGACAGAGAGATGCTAGGTGCAAGTCACGTTCAAATGTGATTTTTAAGCTAAGACTGATTACTAGCTAGTTATATATTAGTACAAAGTCACATTTTTATATACCAAAAAATAAAAATGTGTGAAGTGATTTATAGGGAAACCCCAGCGGACGCTAGCGAGACACCAGGCGACCTTTAGGGTCATTCCTCTTTTAAAGTGCTTCGCTTACTATGATGCAAAACCTCAGCACGCACAACCAACGCTTACTATGGTCCAGGAAGTGAGTCCAGTCATTGAATCCATCCGAGGTTATGGTCACTTTGATTTTGCACCCGATCCGCACTCAGGGTTTTCCGTAAAGTGTATTGAAGAGGAGCCGAGCGAGCCACCAAGCATTGCATCTCCATGGATGTACGGGGAATACGTATCCGAAGATTATTCGCCGCGCGAGCTGCCGCCGTTTCCGTTCATGCGGCTCCCCATTGAGCTCCGTTTCAGGGTCTTTGAGCTGTATCTTGCACCGTTCGCCGAGGACCGCAGCAGCCAGAGATTTTTACAGGATTTCCCGGGGTTGAGGATGGAAGGGGGTCTTCGGTTCAATGTGTTTGACGGCGAATATGACCGACGGCAGGCGGGAAGGGAAAGAGACCTTTGCGGTCACGTCAGCGTTTTGACCCCGGCTCGGGATCTCACCCAGGAGAGCCAGCAACCGGCCAGCATTATCGATACCTACCACGCAATACAAACGGGTACCATCGACCAGGCCGATATCCCATCGGGGTATAATTTTGAGCGGCGGCCTAATGGTACATGTCAATCATGCAAAGGTCCTATGCTTGAGACAGACACATCTGAGTTCTCTGCTGGGGATACTGAGAATAGTGAGGATAGCGAGTATGCTTTGTCTGAAGACTCCGGCGCAGAGGAAGAGGTCGCAAGATCGCTCAAATCGCTGCAGCTTCACGGGGAAGATGGAGATGAAGATGAAGATGAAGATGATCAGAACTCGGTCTCTCTGTGGCAGCATCCACACTACGACGTCGAGATGGATCCAACATATTTGAGGGGGGTAGAGCAGTGTCTCTGCCACTACCACCAGAGAAAATACCAAACATTGCGTTGCCTGTCCCAAGTCAGCCGGCGATTTACCCATGAACTAGGCCAATGTCTATGGAAGAACGCAATCGTGCATTTCAGCAACCCAGAGCTCTTCTTCCCGTTTTTCAGTGACCGACCTCTCGTGTGCACACACGTCAGGTGTCTTTCCATCGACGTCATGTACGAGCAGAGATATGACATCATCACCCCCAGCTGTCTCCTGCTGCAGATCTCTGACTTCGCGTCGCACCATCTCCGTATCTGGCGCCTCGCTATCCGCCTCTTTACCGACTTGTCGCTTCCGTCCGACCTGCCCAAGTTGGAGGCCTTGCATCTCTGGGCCACGGCATTCAGAAGCTTGAAAACCGAAGGGAGGTTTTCGCTTCATCTACTACCGCCGGATGAGAATGCCCCGCGTAGAGAGGAAAATACTTGTCCCGCGCTTTATGACATGTGGCTTCCAAACACTCTCAGGAATCCTGCCATGTTCCCATATACAAGGAGAGATGGGCCATCTTCAACCGAGTATTCCTTGGGCGATTGAGACAGGGGTGACGAACACGACAAAGTGTTTTTGTATCAATATCTTCCAGTTAAAGGTACTGCATGCAATAAAGTCATTCTGCGGAGCTGACTACGTCCTTCTAATTTCCAAAATAGTAAAGTGCAGTGCAGTGCAGTCCATCCCATTCACCGAAATCACCCTGTAAAAAGCCAGAAAGTAACCGACCTCCTCTAAGCACATAATGGCATACGCACTCTAATCGAATGAGGCCCTGGTGGACTTGACACTAACATTCCCGCAACAACCTAACAAAACAAATCCCCGCCGCCGCTAGACTCCCAGCCCACCCGGATCCCACTCACGCTCTTTCTCAACCCCGAAAACACTATATCAGCAACTAAGCCCTCCTGACCTACCTTCTTCATCAAAAAATCCAACCCTCTACTCGGCGACCTAGTACATCTCTGCCCATCGAAACAAAGCAGTTAATTCCCACCCAGTCTTCCCACCTCAGCGCGCAACCTAATCTTAACTTTTTCGTGAGAGATTAAAGAGAGGAAATGAAACTTTCACGCGAGAGATGGTTGCTGTCAAGTATAACAATGCTGTCAAGTCCAGCTGTCGCTTACAGTGCAAGAGAGAAAATGTGGTGAATGCAAGGCATGTAAAGATGTTAAACCAACATCCTCCAGTAAACCACAACTCTCAAGAGCCACTTGCTCGAGATGTGCGTGTCGTGGAGTCAAAGATGTGGCTGCACTGTATATAAGAAGTGTGGAAAGAGCTAACTGCACTGTAAGAAGCGTGGAAAGAGCCAACCGCATTGCAGTAGGGAATTGATAAAAACGTATTTTATATAAAATACTATACCGACCCCTGTTTCGATCGTTTCATTGAGGTTAAATGCAAGTTTTATTAGAGGTCACGTGTCTGCGCTATGCCTAATACAGCTATGTCTAAACCCTTTTTGGACGTCACGAGACGCACATTTTAAAAAACTTCGTTTGTGAATTATGAGATTAAGTATACAATATACACCTTAACTTAATTATATTTATAACTATACTTTGCTCTAGCTATATAAAAGCAATAATCAATAAAGAGTATAGTTATAATACTCCTATTAGCTATAAAGGTAAGAGAGGAACCTATAAACACTATAGTAAAAGCATAGCTAAAGGCACTAGTCGATAAACTAATCACCTTTATAAATGCAGTATATACCTTAAGAAACAATAGACTATAAATAGAAATAATTAGATTACTCTTAGAATTAGATCTATCTCAAAGAGGCAGAATACTCTTAACCTCCTTATAGTTAGCCCTAGTTAGAAGTCTATGCTTAATAAGATAGCCTATAAGGCAATTGCAATAGGTGCTTATCCTTTTAGCCTCTTTGTGAAGCCTTATATAAATAACTTTATTTGAACGATCTCTAGTAACTTATATACTTCTTCTACTTAAGAGCAAATTGCAGGGCCTCTCTTAGATAATATCTACACTAATATAAAGACGGAGGTTAATAGGAAGCTCTTAAACTATAATTACAAATATTATTTTATCTTAGACAAATCGAGCAATATTAATTCTAATCGAATTATTAACCTCTCTATTGCTATTACTACTCTTAGCTCCTTCTTTCTTACAAATTATAATACTTAATAAGCTAATCTTAATACTAACTTCTTTGTCTAATAGGTCTTTTAACAAATTGCTCTTTAGATTAGAAATGATTAGAATAAGATCTTAGGCATTACTACGGATACTTATATAATAATAAGATTAATATAATCACATCTAGAGCTTAATTTCTGCCTTAAGCATATTTTTATAATCCCTTATAAGTCTTATAGTCTATAGCTTCTTATTAAAGATCTTATTACTACTATTCCCTTTATTAAAGAAATAATTACTTAAGCTTAAAAAGTCGCTAAAGCTTTCTATAAAGCTATTAAGCAATATAATATTCTATAAGAGCATTAATAAAGCAAATATAATAAGCGGCGCGCTCTTCTTTTATTAGTTATTATATAATAGGGATCTTAATACAATCTTATTATTACGCTTTAGAATTTAAAGGTAGCGCTAAGTGTTACAGGAACGTAATATATTATATAATATAATAGCTATTTATATAGCACTATATGCCATTGCATTATTAATGCTATTTCTATCTACCTATATATAAATAGCTTAGTATAAGAAGAGGGTGCTTCCTACCTCTTCTTCCCTCCTTAGCTTTATATTCTAGTCTTTAAAGCATTCCTTCCGCCTTATATATATGCTATATATAAGCTGTAATATAATATAAAGCTCTCTTCCCTACCTCGGCGCTTGTTCCTCCTCTATTTCGGCCTCCTTTATAACGCCTTAAAGCCGCTTATTACTAGCATTTCTTTACGGCCTCCTTTATAACCCCTATTCTAGCATTTCAACTCTAAATCGACCTCTATTTTAGCTCCTTACAGATAATACCTTATAGTAAAGGACCCTATTTCGACCTCTAAATCGACTAGCAATAAGACTCCCTCTCCTCTAGCTTCTATATAATGCCTTTTAGATAAGCCTATCACTAGTATAATTCTATCTTAGCCCTTTATAAGACCCCCTCACACCTCTTCTAGCTCTCTATTTGATACAACCTCCGCCTTCTATAAAGACCCCACTATAATCACAATTTGCACCTCTTCACTAAGTGCTAGCAGATCACTCCTTCTCTTGCAA
>QGMG01001129.1:0-12069 GCA_007825325.1 Lachnellula cervina
CGCACACGGATTTCGGTGCTTTGACGCTGTTGTTGCAGGATGGGGTTGGGGGGCTGCAGGTCTGGAATAGTGATGAGCTCGAGCAAAACGCAAAGGGGAAAGGAAAGGGGAAAGGGGAGTGGGTGGATGTCAAGCCGCAGAGGGACGCGTATGTGGTTAATGTGGGGGATATGCTGGAGATGGTGACGGCGGGGCGGTATCGATCGGGGCTGCATCGCGTGGTTAATAGGGGGGGAAGGGATAGGTATTCGGTGCCGTTTTTCTTTGATGGGAATGTGGAGTGTGTGTTGAGGCCTTTGGGGGGTGGGGAGAAGGAGGGCGAGGGCGAGGGCGAGGGCGAGAAGTGGGTGACGGTTGAAGAGCATTTGAGGGAGCGGTTTGGGAGTACGTATGGAAGGCGGGAGAAGCGGGAGGATGGAGTGGAGATTTTTAATGCTTGATTTAGGGAGTATATGGGAGGGGACTCTGGGATGCTCGTATACGTTGGTAAGCTGTTTTTAAGGGCCAGTCCCATGAATTGAACCTCCAAGTTCCGGACAATTATGTTGGGTAGATATCTAGGCGTAAAGAAATCAAGAGTGATCGATCGCAGTTGAATTAGACGAGACGGGTACGTTCTTTCTCTCGCCTGAACACAGGAAATACCTATTTCACATGTCAGACATATATTTATCATCATGCGTATCATCAATATCCAAAAACCAAATGTTCCTCGCAGGAAAACATTTATCAAACTCCGAATCAATACCCAGGTAACACCCTTTAAAGCTCTAGACCTCTCCCACCGGCCTGTATAACCAAAACACTACCTCTAACACCACAAGAAATCATGGATTCCCCAATTACACCCAAGGTTTTCCTCATCTCCTGATTAGAAGTACTGCTCGTATGTTCATCAACCATACGATTATGTCGTCCTCTGCCTACAATAATCAAATCCCCTGCGTTCTTTGGCGATTGTGCGATTTCTTGTCGTGCGTGGCTGAGGCAGTCTGCGATAGGTGTTGTAGTTGCCACGTCGACAAAGACTACGCGGTTGGCGAGAGCTGTGGGTAAGGAGTCGCGGAGTGTGTGTACCAGCGTAGCATCTTGAGCAGCTGTCGCGTACAAGAACTCGGTATCTACTCGCTCCGTGATATCGAGCTTTGAAGAGCTGGCTCGAGAGGCGCTAGCATTGACAGGGGAACTGGGAATTATAGGAGATGTGCCATCAGACTGAATTGGCATGTTGAAGTGGATGATTGTTGCTGTGATATTGCTATTCTGCGCGAGTTGTAGTACAAATCGAAGGGCTACGCGGTCATCGGCTCCACCGAAGAAGGGAAAGTAGACATGGTGGCTTCGGTCGGCTACTGGTGGAGTAGGTGCTTCGCGATGACTTCTAAGACTAAGGCCACTAACGGTGCGACCTAAGGCTGTTCGCTCGTGGGCAACAGGGCCACCGAAGCCGCGATTGTAAAATACAGCCGTATTGCAGGTAGCAGTCTCCAAAACCTTTTGGATAAATACATCTTGCAATCCACTAGACAACGATTCGTGACGGTTGAGTTCATCAGTAGGGCTTGGTTCGCTCCATGGAATAAGAACAAGATCGGAAAGGTGATCTGCAGCTTGAGATGCCAAAGTCTCCGCATAGGAATCTTCTGGTACAATAGAAACATCCCCCGAGACAGCGACATTATTGAGCTGGGCGAAAGTTCGAAATGCGTTAACAACTGGATCGCGGTAACTGTACTCGTCTTGTTCCGAAACTTTCATCACAGACGAGGTACGTTCTGTCAGTTCTAAAATACGCACGCCATGAACTTCGAGAGGACGCTTCGATGCAACATCAGAATTGGACTCTGTTCGAGCACTTTCGCCTTCGGGGACGGATTCAAGCTCGGACTTGGATCTATGGACTTTGGTAGCAATTGACGTCTTATCACCACCGAGGAGCGATATGAATGTGAACAGACTCGGAAGACTGTCTAATCGAAGGTAGACTAGCAGTCGACGAACTTGAGTGCTGTTAAGCTTTTCAATAGGATGGTCTTGAGAGTTGTCGCCATCACCTTCAGTGATCAGATGATTGCCATCCCAGTCAATCTCGCCTCTCTTCCAAGACTCCAATTTCTTTTGATACCAAAGAGGATAAAGAGAGAGAGTAAGCGGTGTCGTAGAGACTGTGGTGACCAACGCCATGACCACGAAAATAGTGAAAGTTCTTGTAGATAGAATTTTAGCTTGTAAGCCAATATTCTACTCTGTTAGCTTGAACTCTACAAACTCAAGAGAAGGACGTACCAAAACGATAAGCTCTACTAAACCCTTACAACTCATCAAAACGCCGATTGAGAAACTCTCTCGCCAGACAAGCTTATTTGCCCTAGCAGCCAACGTACCTCCAATTATTTTCCCTGAAAACGCGACTGCAATAACTCCAATAACATAAGCCCAAGTAATACCATTATTCAGTAAACCAAGATTCGTGCTTAATCCAGAAAGAGCAAAGTATAGGGGAAGAAATATGACGGAAACTAGATCTTCAATCTTTTCTGTAAGCTTGATAGCAAACCCTCCCTCATGAGGACAGATGAGTCCAGCAAGAAAAGCTACAATCAGTTAGATGGGTTTACTACTTCACGAGGACGCACTAACCTCCAAAGATCGGGTGGATACCAATAATTCCAGTGAACCAAGAAGATGTGAGAGCAATTAGCAAAGTTAGAGCTACCATTCCCTGTGTAGGTCCATTTTGAAAACTTCCAGAGCGTTTGAGAATCCACCAAAAGGGCGGACGGACCGCGTAAACCAAGAACAGAATCCAAGCAATAGCGGTAAGGAGGACATAAAGCGCCGTAATACCAGATCCGTTATTGACCAATGCAACACACAGTGCCAGAAGAATCCATCCTATGACATCATTTCCTACACCCGCAGCCAAAACCGTGACTCCGACAGGTGTGCTAAGAAGATTGAGCTCCGTGAGAATTCGGCAGAGGACCGGGAAGGCTGTGATGGAAAGAGCGGTTCCAATAAATAACATGTAGATCGGGAACGAAATCGGTACAGTCTGAGGTTCATTATGGAACTCGTTGTATAAGCCCCAAGCAATCGCACATCCCAATCCGAAAGGCAACATCATTCCTGCCAAACCCACGCTCAGAGCTACGCGCCAATTCGATAGGAACATCTTCATGTTGACTTCCAGCCCCACCAAGAAGAGGAACAGTATCAAGCCGAGGTTTGCGACATTGTTCAGAACCGGCATGGAATCATCAGGGAAGATAGCCGCCTTGAATCCAGAGATGCGCATCATGACTGAAGGTCCCAGTAAGATTCCTCCAATTACTTCGGCAATAACTCGAGGCTGGCGGACTTTGGAGAGAGGGTAGTGGAGGAGTCGGCAGAAGATAATGATGATTCCTGCCTACACGACATCTTGTTAGCATTGCTTTAGAGGATTGGGTAGTAAATGTATCCGGATATGGCGTAGATATTCGTGTAATTTTTTTGTTTTGGTGGAGTGTAGAAGAGATTGGAGCCAAAAAAATCCGCGAATGTAGTTCATGATGCTCGAGATCGTCGGCGCCAATGCATGATGCCACCCACCAACGGCTGTCACAAGCACACCAGAGCACCAGTCACAACGTCTCCCCGGATGTTTTCCGAGACAGTGTACCTGGTGTACCGTTGCGGCGGATTTTTGAAGCTTTCCATAGAGCTAAGGTTGTGCGTGCTGGTGGTGACATACCTGGATAATGAACAGGATGATTGGATTCTTCTTGTCATACACAGTCGGATTTGACCCCTCGAGGATACCGCCTTGAGGAGTTGCCGTGGCCTTTGGGAGGTGGGAGGAGGACGACATGGTGGGGGTTTTTGCTTTGCGACGGCGATGGCGGTAGTGGTGTTGCACCGTCTGTATGCTGCTATCCGCGGATCGCACCAGAGGAGGGCAGCAGGACACTGACAGTCACAGTTACTTCTGAGGGATGAATCTATTATAGATAGAGGGAGGTCGAAGAGAGGTCAGGGACATAAAGGAGGACACGGTGCATCCAACATCAACATGGCCAGACCAGGGTGTGGCTTCGGATACGGTGAGAGCTCACGGTCAGCACGAGGGAGGAGGGGAGGGGCCATGTGCATGCGCGTTGCGGGACGAGATGAGCCCTGCATTCTGACAACCAGCCATTCACAGCGAGTGCCCAGCGCTGGGCTTTGGCGGGGAGAACCTGTTCTAGACAAAGAACGCTGTGCGGCTGTGGCGGGGAAGGTCCGTGGAGAGAATGCCCCCGTAAAAAACAACAAGATAGCCTGTCGAAGAGCGAAGAGCGAAGAGCAAAGAAACACTGGGGATCCCACTGAAAAGCCTGGGGTAAGCTAATTATAGTGGATTGCTATGGTTCTGGGATGCTAAATTTACAGACGGAGTATGGCTCGCCGGCTAGGACTGCTTATCAGCGGCTACCCTACCTTTATTGGCTCAAGCCTCATCTCAAAGCGATCACGTTTGCAAGATACAATGATACCTTTATCATGTGGTCAACGCCCACGTTTCATGACTTGTTGCGTTTTCTGCGCCGTGGCTGTCATGAGACCATTAATCAACGGCTGAGGTTTTCGTGAAGAAGTCTTCTTTTCTTTTCCCCAGCCTCAATTGCCACTTGAATTGCAAACGGGTCAAAGAAGATATCCTGTACTGCGCGCTTCTCTGATCCAACTGATCTTTAAAGGCACCATTCAGCTGCCTAGTTGCGGCTTAAGAGACTCGTTGCGTAAGAAGGGAAGATAAGATGGGAGCATAGCACCTGTTTCGAATTGTCTCTCCCGCATCTGGCGGTGGAAAGCAATAGCGTGATCCGCTGAAATGGGTGGAGGCTTTTTGCTGTATTCAGCTTGTGCATTCTGGATTCTATCAGGCTTTGTGAAAAGATAGGAACGAGATACAATGACATTCCGTACCCATGGTATTATCTCGCCCCGAAATATCCTCCACTCTCCACCTTACTATTCTTGTTTATTTTATTTACACAACATGATATGAAACCTGATGAACCTATGGGATCAACCTAAAGGACCCCGTGGCCTGCCTCTGGTTATCGTTCGGCTTCAAAATGATAGAATCAAGATAGCGATGTCAAGAACTCGCTAGCTGGGCGGGATGGAAAAAGCCTCAACCATTTGATATCTCTTCAATTCTGCATCATTGACACCGTCCCGAAGAAAGCCAAGAACAACCCATGATAGCTGTATGAACGAGCGGAAAGAAGCTAGGAAAGTATGGGGGCCTGAAGTTGTATTGAAAGTTGAGAATGATTTCTTTTCCCCCAATACCATAAAAGTATGGGATGCACTCTTTTCTTGGAGTGGATGCGATTTGCATACACTAAGGCATTGCAAACTCTAGAGTGAACCTGCAGGACGGCTGGGACTCATTTTCACCGCGTTGTAGTTCGTGGTGTTGTCCATCCGATTTGGGCACCCGGCATCGAATCGCCTGTTCCGGAAAGGAATGCAGCAAGCTGGACTGGTATGAAATACATGTTCTCTCCCTGGTTCGCTCGATGGTACTCTCATCAAATGCTGAGGATAAAGTTGTCGTCACTCAGCAACCACCACAAATGTGACTGATCAAACCTGTTTGAGATATTATCTCGTCCCGTTCAGCCTCGTCCCAATTGATGGCTACCCACCATGAATAGTGGTTATTCGGGAGCTGGTTTGATTCTCAATAAAGACGTACCCTCTTATCCCGTTCCATAGTCATTTGATACCAATGTTACTCCCTGGTTTGATGCTGGAATTTGTGAGTATCAACCCCGCCCTGGCCACTATGCTCGATCCAGTCGGCTCATCTGTTGAGGACGTCGACAATGAAGGGGAGGGCTGATTCTGAAAGATACTGGGTTGAGGTCATTGACGGATTGAGCAGCCCAGGGTAGGTGTGAGCCTTCGCTATCCCACATAGCCTGCACAACAGAACTAGGCGTGCTCAAGCCTAAACTACAGCTGCGGGTACAGCCAGCTTGATCACTGATCTCGTGCGTTAACATGGATCAGGTGATAGGGAAGTCACTGCTTCACCTCACATCTTCTGTCGACTACCTTCAACATAAGAAAACAACCTGAGGCATGATTGAGGATGATGGTTCGGCTCACTAATTGCCCCTATCAAAGACAGACACCGCCATATTTTTTCAGTATGATTAAACAAGCTGACTGACTTAACGTACCTCGGGGTCAATAGCAAGCTGACCGCCCGTGACCTATATCATCTTGGAGGCTGTTGGCTTCGAGTTCTGTTTATGTGAGAAAGTTGGACATACCCAACCAGTCATTGTCTAGGCGCCAGTTCGTGTTGGTCACCCCCGTGGGGAATTTTCAACACGCCCAATTGAAGACCTACCGCAAAGACTTCTATTCCCCTGAAGCCGCTCGATACTTGATATTGGAGCTCCTAATTCTTCCCTTTCCAACATTAACGCCTATACAAAGTTTATGAAATCCATACCAGACGCTACTTGCAGCCCGCATGATCTCATTGAGTCCAGATAACAATATGTAGGCATAGAGGCTTGAGTCACTCTCGATCCAACAACTCCTCACTGTACATGTAAGGGAGACTATCCTACCTACAATCCAAGCAGCTACTCGAAAGTGGTGAACCTCGGTAACAATTACAATAGCGGCCAACAAACATCATCCTGTGACTCTAAGAGACCACGAAATCTGCAATGGCCACGCCGTGGAAGCATTCCCTCCCCACGGACTTTCGGGGTTTCGGGACTAGAATCGGACACAAGAGCGAGGACAATATCTGCCAACTTTCGGCGACCTTTCACTGAATCATCTGCATCTCAAACATGTCACCTTCCACCAGTTCCACTTTGAATCCGTCAAAGCCAGACAACGGACAATCTCCAGCTACTGACGAGTGGTGATCCGATAGCTCTTATGTCAGAACACTAACCCAACCTCCGGTTCCAACTCCATACTATAGTAGGAACTAAGGTCTGACCGCTCACGATGTCTTGCGTCTTGGCAGACGTTGGATCAAGCGCAGCGGAGCGCCACAAGATGAAACGCACGACATCAACCAACAGCATCTTACGTCAGAACACTATCACAACGTCCACAGCCAATATGCGACTACACGGCACCTGCTGTACCTACCATCCTCCTCACGCCGTGAAACAGCTCTCCAAGTCGGATTCATGTAACCACTGCAGTGCAGTGCAGCCCACTCGTTGAATACAACCAACTTTGGAAGTAAAGCGCGATGCGCACCAACTTGTGCATACAGACAAGGACAAGGACTTACGCCCAACTCAACATGTACGGACTGTACACATGATCATTTATACGTGAAAGAAACCACATCCCGCCATGCAACCAGTCTTCCTTCCCTACCGAACCAACGAGAGGCTCCAGAGCACATGCCGCGCTGTGCAAGAACGAGGCACAGAGAACGAGAACCAGCATCCGGCAACAAGAATGCCATTGCAGGAAACCAAGAACATACTCCGTACCGCGAATTATGACTTGCCTCGACTGATTCGGCATCGCGGCGCTCTTCACTGCAAGCAACCGCAACCTGATACAGCACCAAGTTCTAGAAGGATGCGGTAAGTGTATTTGGAAAGATACTTGTACTGTAGGAATGCGTCAACGCAGCCTCGTGGCGCATCTTGCGTATACGAGTAGAGTATGCATCCCGACCTAGCCAATGAGCAAAAGCCTCGCAACCGACGCCGCTTTTTACTTGGTTTAGGAATAGACTGAAGAACGGGAGGGCGCTAATTCTGGGGAAGAGATATCTCATTTGATGGTTCGTATTTACTCCTACCTTTATATTGCAGGTGGGGCGGGGGCTATAATACAGTGCTTGGTATACAGTTACTAGATAAACTTAACTTGAGCTGCCCTAGCCCCTGTGTGCTTCATCCAGGCGCAGGATAACCAACCCAACGAACTAACTAACCGACGGAACGGCGGTAGATACACCAAAAGGGGACGCAGGGGAGGTAGGAATAGGATTGCATTGCGACACTATCTCATGGCCGACCTTCCCGCCGGAAAACTTCCACTTCCACTTCTTTCCTCGTGGGGAATCGTTTAATCATCATTCATTCGTCCGTACATACGGACACGCACGCGTCGCCGACTCGCCGTCGCTGTCAACAGGTCCCAGTCCCGAGTGGGGCTTCGTAACACATGCTCCTTTTCCTCAAGCGCCGAGCGAACAACAAACAAACCAACAGCATCTGAGCCTCAAACATACATGTGCCGCGCTGCGCTGCATTGCACTGCACTGCGCACATGCAACCAGCCCAAGCAAAACCCAACCCAACCGACCCCCCTAAACGAATTAGGAATACTTTGCAGCCAACCAAAAAAAAGAAAAACAAAGATAGGTAGATTAATATATTTGATGCCTGAAACAACCATTTTTAGTACCAAGGATACATGCATACCTACCAACCCCTTCCCTTCTCCGCGTGGCATCAAACAAGGATCTAAGTAAATTTAAATTTACAGTTCAGGCAGGGACAGGGAAAGGGAAAGGGTATTTGAGTTATACTCCGTACTTTCCGTACTGTACAGTACCTATCCCACAGTATCCCATTCTATGCCGATCAGAAAGAATCACTTGACCGATATCAGATGCAGGGCGTGCCTGCCGTGCTCTCGTGCATGCATCGCAGTTCGCACACGCGAACAAACGATTCGAGTTTACCGTTTCGAGAAGCTCCTCGTTAATTAACAAAAGGAGTACAAGACAAGTAGAGTGAGTTTTTGCAATACTGTACTACTGTACTCCGTACTCTAAAGGACCGGCTTGCCCAACCCCGACCCGACGCGCGGGGTTGCTTAGTTGGGGTTGAGCGTTGATGATTACCTTTCCTGGCTTCGCGAAGCCCATGCTTGGCTTGCTTGCTGTGCTGTTATTTTACGGAGTACATGTACGAGTATAACGCTATTATTGTTATCACAGTACCAGTAAATTGGACTGGATTTACTAGCTGTAAGTACGAGGTATAGTATGTAGATTGTGTGCTGTGTTGATTGCATTGGCCGAGTTATAGCGATTGACTCGTGATGGAAAGGAAATCGGGGTTGATCGGTTTGGTTGATCCTCGCCTCCCTCCTCCCTCGATACCAGAGGAGAGGAGAGGAGAGAAAGAAAGGTTGCAGATGCAGTGCAAGATACGAAGCACGGTAGGTATGCTTGCTTGCTCTACTCACACAAAACAGGTTCTTCTTTGTACGGATACGGAGTACTGTATCGAAACAACTCGGATCTCGCGGTCGGACTCGGATGAAATGGAATAATCCAGCCCGGCTCTCGCATTAATTCATCCTACCGAATCCGAGAGGCAACGCAAGCAATGCAGCGGGATGGTCGGTATTTGAGTGAATGACGAAGATGCCATGCTGCTCCAAGGATTGAAAGCAGGGGGACGAGCAGTAGAAAGGGCGTGTGATGGAGTTGAAACCTTCCAGAAACTTTACTGTAAGTAAGGCAAGTATCGTTGTTCCTAGGATGGGATGGTACAAGTATACAAATGAACAAGTAAGGTAAACATCTCAATCCGGAGTTCAGTTCGGATATAGGAAGAATCGCATAAACAAGTAAGGTAGACATCTCAATCCGGAGTTCAGTTCGGATGTAGGAAGAATCGCAGCAACGGCAGCAGCAGCTCTTCATAGATACGTATTATTATTTACAGCGAGTAAACCATGAGCTTAATACCCCGTCTATGATTAAAGTAGGGAGTAAATACACGCCGATCCCAGCTAGAGTTCGTTCGTTCGTTCCTGCCAGTAAAGTGCGTGTAGGGCCTTTCAAAAACAACTTCGTACTTGGAGAGTACCGTAGTCCAGCTTGAAGATTGCTTGTTATTCGCTAGGAATACGAAGCCCCCAAAAGAAATCAAATCTAACTGATCTGAGGCATGTTCAGGCAGCAACGATAACGATAACTGCGGCCGCCCCTCCGATCCCCCACAGCACCCTTGCCAGCCTTAAAACGTGGTGGAATGATGGCTAATTGACCTAATAAGGCTAAACGCATAAAGCCAAAAGAAGGACTGTACTGCACTGTACCTCCTACCTCCGTACATACGCACAAGCCAATGCCTGACACTGACAGACGGGTTTGACAGACGCTTGGACGACGATCCCGAGCCACCACCACCACCACCCCACCTTACTAAGTACAGTACCTCCTAATCTACGGCGTACGAAGTACAGTAACTTCAACTCTCCTCTCCTCCCCATCCATCCCATCCCGCTCTTTCACAACCACGGAGCTCAAATCCAGAGAAGTACCGGCCGGCAGCCAGCGGTGAAGAACCACCACACCACAACACAGCGTTCGTGAATACCTACCTACCCCGTAGTCACTCGTACTCCAGCCAGTGCAGTGCCAAGAGCAAGTCCGTACAGTACAGTACCAAATGCCATCCCATCCCTGCGAACCTTCCCTTCCCCTTCCCCAAGCCCCAGAGCCAAATCGCCGACTTTCTGCACAAGGTAGCCGGGCAGCGACGATCGCATTGTACTTGTACTCGCTTACGCAACGACCCCGTCCCGTCGTTCTGCATCCAATCAGCCGGCTTTGACTCAGCGGCCGTGACCTTCAGCCCTATGGAACCTTTTGCGGAGGCCCCGACTGACAGCCGTGTCTGTCTCCGCTGTCTGGCGTTCTGGTGCGCCCTGTGGCGGTGAGTCGAGTTACCGCTTCGTTCGTTCATTTATTCCGCTTCTGTTTACTCCGTATCTCTTTTGGAGCGCATGAGGTACGGGTTGCTGTGGTGGTTAGAAACGTGCTAGGTATTAATTCCCGTATTTGTATTTGGAGAGATGATCTTCTCCTACTTGGTTTCCAGGCAGAGATACGGTTGATAGATAGAGGCGGGAATTGGGATAGGATATCTTCTTCCTCGTATCCTGTAACAAGCAGGAGCCTAGTCCATGCAGTTTACATATGAAATTAGAGTTCTTCGGGTTGATTAGTAAACAAACAGACAGGCCGGAAGCGATAAATACCTAGGTATAGTTTATTAAACTGATCCAACATAACCTTGGACCCCTAATTAGCAGAAAACGACGCCCTTCACTTTACGACTTTTGTGGAGTCTATCTAAATGGAGACCCCGTCTACGGTATATCGTATGGTAGTAATAAGAATACTATTCTCCATACAAGTTTACCAAAATGATAACGTCTGCAATGCACCGTCCATCTTCTTATACCCCATAGCCTAACTAATCAAACCGCTCTAGAGCATATCATATCATATATATCTCTCTCTTACCGGCTAAATAAACATCTATGTAGGTATACACATGTATATACAAAGTCTCATTACTCCATACCCAGATCCCTATAAAACAACAACCCTTCTCGTTAGCTCAACCAGGCCAACACACTTACCCTAGTAAAAACTCTATATACGGCGTTCACGCCTTGATCGATTAGCTTCGGGTTCACCTTCCGTTGGGCTTTGAGAGGGCGTAGGGCAAATATCCTCATTTTCCTCACCCCGCAAGAGTGCAGTTTCCGGAGGTATACTCCACATCCACTCCCTTCTTTTCTTAGTATCCAACCAGCAATTGCACCTTCACTCCTAACGTAAAGTACCGTCGTATCATACGAACGAACGAATGAAACCGGATTCGGAAGTTATTAAGGGAAGGCTTAAAGTTTCCGTTTCTCTCTCCCCGTACCCCACCCCCGCCCTCCGTAGACGCCGGATACATTTATTTGTGTTAGTTTCAGGCCTTCCCTTCCCTTCCCTTCCGACTTTTTTCTTCACTTCACTAACTGAAGTCTCAAGGGAAGAGAAGTCTAGATAACAAAAAACTAAAGTAATTAAGCAAGTAATCAATTTAATCAATTTAATCATATATATACACTTCTACTTCTACCTCTCCATCTACATTAATATCATCCAAGCTAATCTCATCTTCATACTCCATATACAGTATACTCCACTCCGTAGTACTATATAATAAAGAAAGGATATAAGTTACACCGTACCCATACAACTCAAAGAACATCATCTTCCACATACTC
>QGMG01001130.1:0-12069 GCA_007825325.1 Lachnellula cervina
CTAATTATATATAATTATATAAAAGGCATCTTTCTCCCTTCACCTCTAATATTTTATATTACTATAATATAATATAATACAATAAAGCTTCTATCTCTTATATAACTTATATACCCTCTACACCTCTTATAATCCTTGTATTATTATAAGCTTCTTCTCTTTATAATACTATAACCTTTCTACTCTTTCATTACTATAATCTTATATATTCTATAACTCTTATATTATTATAAGCTTCTTCTCCCTATAATACTATAATTCTTATCCTTTTATATAATTATTATATTATCTAGATTCACTCCTATTAATAGACCTAGCGGCGCCTAGTCTAAAAGAGGTAGTAGTGCCTTAGATAGTAGAGGTGGAAGCGCCTTAGATAGAAGTGTATTAGGTTATAGCGCATTAATTAATTTAAGCTATAGTAGCTAAGGTAGTAGTATATAAAACTTGTTTATATCTCTAAACCTCTATTATATAAGAATTAAAACTAATACACTACAAGTGGCAATTAGTAAAACCTGTAGCAAGGTGGTAGCAACTAAGGCGCGAGTCTCTAAAACTTGTTTATATCTCTAAACCTCTATTATACAAGAATTAAAACTAATATTATAAGTGGCAATTAGTAAAACCTATAGCAAGGTAGTAGTAACTAAGGCGCAAGTCCCTAAAACTTGTTTATATCTCTAAACCTCTATTATATAAGAATTAAAACTAATATTATAAGTGGCAATTAGTAAAACCTACAATAAGGTGGCCCGGGTGGCCTATTCTATAATATTCAAGTTATAATTCCACTAATGCAACTATCCCCTCCTTCCTAAAATGCATTTATATACCTCTATAATCTTAAGCCGCAAGGACTAATATTATATATAGCATAGTTGTATAGAATCTAATAATTGTAATAGTTAATGCTATGCAATTCCAGCTAGATTAGTAGTGGCTTCTAAATGTAGTTAGCTAAGAGATAGTATAACTTGTAAGTGAAATATAAAACCTATATGCAAATACTAATATTTATATAGTGCTATAATCTTATATAGATGCAGATATTAGCTATGCTAGGCTTTAATATTCTAGTTAATCCTAGCTATATAACCTTATAGTAGATTATGCTTGCTAGAGACTTATATACTAATAGCATTATAATCTAAAGCTATAGTATTAATATATTACCAACTATCTGCCTCTTATATATAAGAATTAGGCTTAATAATAAGGTGTTTAGCTATTATAAGCAGCTTGTAGGCTTCTTTAGAGGATGCTATAGCAATTATAAATGGCTAGACTATAGCGCATCTTATATATAGCCTATAGGAGTTCCCTTAGAAGATAGAGGAGATAGAGGAGATAAAGGTTATAGAGGTTATAAAGGTTATAGAGGAAGTTATAGTAGTTATAGTAATTGTATAAACTCTTAGGGTAGTGTATAGAAAACCCCTCCTTCTAAACTATGCTGGGGCCTAAATGACTTAGTAATTGCAAGTTATTAGATTAGTAATTAAGAATATAGTTAGGAAGTAGAGGTTATAGTAGTTTGGATTGTTGCAATTTGCTTTAAGGGTTTAATTTCTAGCATTAGAACAAGTTAGTATAGGTTTCTAGTATAGATTTATTACTTCTTAGTTTAATCTGCCTTTATAGCAGCTATATATAATGCATATAATAAGGTTTGCATAGCAATGGATTTTTTAAAAGAAGTATATCTAAAAACCTTTATAAGAAAAACTGTATTATTATACAAGAACGCTCTTACCACTACTTTATTTATAAGCCAATTAAAACTATCCTCCCGCTCCACTGCTTTATTTCTAGTCCAATTATATTGTTCCATTTTCTCTAGTGTCTTTTCCTAATCCTTTTAAACCCTGTACCCCTAGTCAAACCACTAAAACTTAGTGTTGCGCACACAGATAAGAAAGTAAACACTAGCGCTGGCAATAACAATTCACCATCACCTCCCACTTTAGTCAAGCCACCAGTTCTTGACCCCCGCAAGTGTTTATAGTCGACCTACCGGTACTGTACCTAGTCATCAACGAAACATAAAACGAAGGCCTCCATTTGAAGCCTTATTTCCTTCCCTCCTTCCTTCCTTCCTTCCTTCCTTCCTTCCTCGCAAAATCTCACAATTATATCTTCCAACACAAGCACCTTAAAACCACCCTCTCCTAAACCCATCACCCCCCATATCATTGCACCAAACCCAAGCCCACCCCCTAAACACAACACATCTCCTTCTCCCAGAACCCACCAACCCCATCGCCGCAACCAGCGCCATCTATGCCCCCAACGAATTTTATATACCTTCCACGCATTCACATTGCCACCTTTCCGTTTTTGGCAAGAAGCGCGCGGTGTATATCTTCAACCGAACTTTTGAGCCCACCAGTAGGCTTTTGCCGAAACCTTATTTTAACGTCGGGCTCGATGCGACGTGCAACAAAAAGCTGGGTTGGTGGGTGTGAATATATGGATGGCTTGGGCATGGTTTGGATTTTACTATTAACCTCGTACCTAGTTGCAGTTAGTACCCCTCCCATCGTATCCTCTCGTTATAAAACCTAGCAACTCCAGCATCTCTTGTTCTGGATTTGCTATATACTGGTATTTATTAGAGTCTTCAGTTTCCTCTCTTACTTAGCAAATCAAATAGCATAGATAGCTAAAGCCTGAAGGAAAGTAATCAAGGGTAAAGTAGAAAGCTATAGTAAGATTTCTAGATTTTGGGTTTGAAACTTACAAGGTATCTATATAGATGAATGTTTTCCTTCTCTTGATGCGTCTAGTGTGTACTCGCAGTTACATGGTACGCGGTTGGAAAGTAGAAGGGGAGGTGGATAGGGGTTATTATATGGTAAGCGAGAAGTGTGAGTGCTAGTGTGTCGAGGTGGAGAGGATTTTGTGATTAATGGAATAAGTGAGATGTTGCGATGGAAAAGAGGGAGAAGAACCGCCGAGCGTATAGGTAACAGAGTAAGGAATAGGGAGTAAACAGTACGATGAGAGTAGCACCAGGCGATGAAACACTTGGGTGGAGTCATATCTAAAAACTTCATCTCTAGAAATAAGGCTCGGTCGAGGAATACCATTGTTTGATATGGTTTGTATTATATGTATGTCTTCTTGCAAGACTATTATATCTATTTTGGCCTTTTAGCGTCCGTCATATACAGCGTGTATGTGTAATATGTATGTAAATATACCTCCAACTCCCGCTTGCGTCCATGTATTCCCAAAAAAATTCAAAAATCAACAAAGACGCTAGATAGCAGAAGGACTATGCTACGCCCCCGCATCAGTCTCGCTACTACTCTGCCCCTCAACCTCTTTCAGATCGTCATTAGCCTTCCGCTCGTTCTTCGGATCAATCCATGCCTCCACGTCTTCGCAGCCCTTTGGAACTCGAACCTTGTCTCTCACATCGCACGTCTTCCACAGCGTATCCCGGACCTCACGCCCAACTTGCTCTATGGAATCCATAGCCCAGATGACATCGAGATGTTCGTATTCCTCGATGACCTTGGAATGCACAACTCTTACATGTGGCTCGCGCCCCCTCTCGAAACGCCTTAGTAACCTTCGTCCATCAACAAGATCATCCGACCCAGCAACCCACATCGCAAACGGCGGAACCTGCTCATTGTACCAAGCCGTTGCGCCCTTCTTCCTCCTCTGGTGTCTCGCCTTCTCAAGCGAATGCCTGGGCGGCGGAGGATGTTCTTCACCTGCATGATTCCCATAATAATCCTCCAACTCATCTTCTCGCTCTTCATCCCGAATCTCGTCCTTTGTCGCAAGAATACATTTCTGCTTCGCGAAACATTCTCTGCCCAACCACCACCGCATGCTTTCGGCCGATACGTAGACGGGCGCGAATTGGAACATACGGTCCCGGAGATCGCGTTCCCAGCGGTCGTCAGACCAGTTGAAGAGGAAGGAGAAGACGCGGTAACCCATTGCTCCGTAGAGGTTTCCAGGTAGCATGGAGTGCATGGTCATCATGAAGGGGATGAAGGCGTGGATTCCGAACACCAGACGAAACATTGCGGGTGAGATGATGCGCATGAATTTGAAATACGCTTTCCCTATCAAAGGCCCCGCGTACGCTGCAGGAGCTAGGGCGCAGAAGACAGTCAGTTTTTCGCCGAGCTCTGGACGTTGTTCTTTTGCTAGTGCGACGAGGGTCTGCGTCGTGCCTTGAGAATGTGCGATAAGGCCCAGTTTTTGGAAGCCTGTTTCTGAGAGGACGCGTGATGTGAGGGCGGGTAGGTCCATGACACCCATTTGGCGGATGTTCCAGGCCCACATTCGAGGGTCGGAATAGGATAGGAGAGTGTGCTCCGGCTTGAAGCCACACCGGTTATTGCCGAGCCAGACATCGTAGCCCGCTTTGCAGAGGTAGAAGGCTAAAGAGTCATCGTCGTTGGTGCAGTAGGCTCCTGAGGATTGTAGGAGACCGTGGATCATTAGAACTGGGAACTTGGGTTTCTGCGGAGGGCCACCAGGACGGGAAGGTCCGGCTTCTGTGAAGATGTCTGGGCCTCGTGCTGCTCGTTCAGCCTCGGTCATTGATGTAAATTCTTGAGGGTTGTAGACGTGCCACATCGTGATAATGAAGCCATCTTCAGTTTGGACTTTGAATTCCTCGACATCCAGTCCAACTCTCCTGGCATAATACCCAGCATCACAGACCAGAGGATCCTTTCCCCCTTCCGTCGGTATGAATTCTCCGTGCGCAGCCTCATCCTCATTATCATCATCCATTCTCGTAGTCGATCTTCGCCTCGACTTCTCCTTCTTCCAAACTTTCTCCTGCTCTTTCCTCATCGTTCTCCGCTTCTTCTCTTCTTCATTGAAAGGCCGTGAAGCGTCCGGGTCTCGAAATGTAACACGTTTCCAAATATGTCTGAACATTAATGGTATGCTAGTAAATGCTGAGCCCAAAACAACAATGCCGAGAAATCCTAGGGATAGGAAAAAGGAAGATGCGCGAAAGACCATGCATTGTATATCTCGACTTATGGAAGAGGGCCCGTAGAGCGGGAGAGGTGGGAAGAGAGGGTGCGTCCGCGATGGTGGCATTGATTTGCGCAGTGAACCCTCCTGGGACTTTTGTATTGTGCCATTTTGTTTCGGCGATTCTGTTCCTGAGTCCTCACTCCGCCCAGGGGAAGTATCTGCGAATGCCTCTGCTTTAATAACATCCTCTGACACCCCGTCTACTTTCTCCTTGAGGGAATTGAGTTTCGCAGCCTCTGCCAGCGGAACCCCAGGCAGTCTGCCGCCATCGCCCGTTATTATGATGGGATCATGGGGTGTAACGTATTCGGCCTGGATGGCGGTCGCACAACCGCTGGAGTCGTGTTCGTAGGACAGCTTCTCGGCCTGGTGGGCGTATTTGACTGCAGCACTGGCTTTAGAAGGGTCTATCACGGTGCTCCCGGAACTCTGGGCGTTGTCTCCCATTGCAATGCGATGCGAGGGGATGGGGATGGGGATGGGGATAGGAATCTCGAGTCGAACCGTTATCGCGTCTTTACTGTAAGAATGTGGGGAAATCTAACATGGTAGGGAGGGAACAAGTGAATAACAATCTCTGTATAATTACGAAGCTTAGAATTGAGTTACCTAGGTACATGGAAATAATTTACTGTAGGGAGGCAGATGAACAAAAGTCTATTGCATGGTGCCCTGGCCAGAGTGACTTTCTTGGTTCAGTTCAGCTCGCTTTGGTGGTGGCTGACTGTGGCTGGCCTAAGAGGACATCTCCAAGACTTGTGATTGGTTGCTTTCACTTTCACTCCGTATTTCATTGGGGATTTGTTTTCAGAGCAAGCATGGCATAGCATGTGAAAATCAAAGCCCAGGCCATCGAGAGCATGAGCATGACGTCATATGTAGCACGTGACTGTGTACACCTCCGTACCTTCTTCGAGATGAAGCACTTATAACCTGGCCAGATGTTTCTAGTTTATAGCTTTTATACTCTTAAAATAAATGCTATCAAGGTATATTTTGAGATCAATTGCCACCTGTACTCCGGAGTAAATAGCTTTGAAAAGTGCTTCTGCGATGTCCAACACACAAAAGCATCCTATATATTACTCTTGATAATAAAAACCTCTGATTCAGAAGACAAAACAAGAAGAATCCAATAGGGGTCCTTCTGCTCTTTTTGAGCCGTCCATGCCATGATTGTAGATCACATGACTCTTCAATTGTTTCCTAGCCGTATTCTCTCTGGTGCATTTCTCCACCAAGCCTCGGCCGTTGATTCTGTCTGTGTACTGTACCAGCCGAGCTCGCTGCATTTTGAACCTCCATACCAAAAGTTGCATTGGCGGCGTTTGACTGAATTCTGTACGAGTTCGGATCCTTTTCATTGTACATATCTACAAACTTCTTCTTCTTCTTCTGAGTTCACTGCTGTCTCTCATACAACTTTTATCCCGTTCGCCCTAGCATTCCTTTGCTGCGGAACCCCTCGATTATGGTCCCCAACTCATAGCTCTTCTACGCGTCCGGCGCTTCTCAACGCGGCACTCCTAGCAGATAGAGCCCAAGGCTACAATTATGGCTGATTCAATACAAATACCCCACCATCGAAAGCGCAAAAGGCGACGTCAGGACAAGTCCTCGATTACTGCGAGATTGGTTTTAGACGACCATGTAAAGGGAGACGTTGGAATACTCTCAGAAGACCTGTTTGCGGATTTATTTCCCGCCCAGGCGTATGGTAAACACATACTGCTGGCTACTAAGTGATTTGAGCTGACACACTTCAGCTCAAGCAGATGACAATTCTCCTCAAAGCGACGAGGTTCACCATGTTGCAATCTCCCCTTGGGAACCCTCCACCGCTGTCGAAGACGCAACATGGACGGTGGTACCAATCAGATCCTCAAGTGCTCTTGCACATTCAACAGTGCAATTCTCTCCTTCATCCCTTGCGCTTCAAGGATTCGCAGCAGCGCTGCAAAAAGTAGCCCCCTCCAAATTATCAAGCCATAGTCGAAGTGGAATCGAGATCAGAATTTTGGATGTAATACCTATGCCTTTGGATACTGTGTTTGTGACAATAGAAAGGGAACTAGCAAGCCGGTTGGAGAATGGAGAAGGGACATTTCATGGAGACCATGCGCGAACCAATGGCAAACCGATGGCCAAAATGAGTGCTACCTCGTCCGAAGAACGACTGTCATCTGCAATTCGGGAAGCACTAGGTTCCTTGAAGGTTGTCCATACTGGAGATGATTTTCCCCTACCGCTACAACCTCATCCTATTACACACATTCCTCCTCCGCCTGCCAAGGTTACTCTCTCCGAACCTGTTGGCCAAGGTATCTTGTCACCACAGACCAAGATTATTATCACTCAATCTGGCCATCTTCCAAAAACAGCACGAAAACCACAGTCCCTAGCAGTGGACCGTCTTCAGAATGGAGGGTCAGACGACGAAGATACCTCAAACGATCAGTTCTATTCTGCAGCCGAAGACCGGTATAAAACTGATACCGCTGTGGAGGATAATGATTCTGCGACCGATACCGAGGCAGACTTATCAGAAGAGGATAATTTATCTGATGATTCTATGGACGATATGATTTCGTTACAAGCTCCAATGCTTCCAGCTCATAATGCCAGTGGAATATCAACTGTACAGCCAGGGTCGCCTCAGACCATTGGGCACAGAACGAATGGAATTGCCACGCCCGGTTCCGTCTTTTCATCTTTCACTGCAACTACAGCCCGCGCTGGCGGCCAAAAAGGTCGACTTTTCAAAGCTCAAGGGTTGATGAAACCTTTAGCCGAAGAGATACTACACCCCAAACCCAGCAATGAGGATGATGAAGAGTCCCGAGTTTTCGTGGACGTGAACTCTCTGTCGAAGATTGGCTGTTTCTCGGGGGATTGGGTCCGATTAGAGGTTGCTTCTGAGCCACCGGCAAATGGAGCAGGCCTATGGGGTCTCGGAAGCTTTGGCGCCGAACCAGAAGATCCATTATGGCGCCCCGTCAAGATCTTTGGGTTACCAGAAGGCTACTCTCATCGTCCAGTCACGAAGATACCAAGTAATAAGCAAGGGGAACGAAGAATGTCATTCTTCGAATCCCAAGTCCAGAAGCCCACTAACCCGTTTGTCTACCTTTCGCCCGTCTTACTTGCAAATATGGAAAATACACCCTATTGCAGGCTCTCAGCTCTGAAGCGCGCCCCTCTACCAGCAAGAACTGCTCAACCCAAAATCACTAGTTCATCTCGTCCTCCTTTTGCCCAAGAACTCACCTTATCGAAGATTTCTACCCCGCTATCTACGGACCGTAATTTTCAGGACGCTCTGTTTGCAAATCTAAAGGGGCATTTCGCCAATCGCATACGTGTTGTTCGAAAGGGTGATTTAGTAGCCATTCCCATCGATGAGGACCTTGGACGAACCTTATACGAACCTTCAGCTAGTGATGAGATACAAGAGTTATTATCTAATTCAGCTTTGGGCACTACAAATTCTGCCAGGAGATCTAAGCTATCCGGGGTTGGGTGGTTCAAGATAGTATACATCGGAGTTACCAAAGACGAAACTTCAGACGATGAAGATATCTGGGGAGGTGCTGCATCTATCGATAGTCAGATTACTAAAATGATGCAGTCTGGCAGTGCAACTGGACGAGTGCCTGGGACTATGGACAGCACTTGGGAATATTATTTGGGTTTGATTGCCGTACCCAAGTCTGAAACAAGTACAACTTCCATGCCGGAGGCACCGAGACACCAAGTCACTACTCTTCAGCGCCGCCTGAGAGAGCTGATTGCCGCAGCTACTAGTCCCCGAGCTATTCATCTCCAACAGCAGCCTCTTGCCATTCTTCTCGTTTCCACACAGCGAAATATTGGGAAAGCAACATTGGCGTCGAAAGCATGCGCTGATATTGGTCTGCATACGTACAATATTGATGCTTATGATATTATGACGGAAGGCAGAGCGGGTAGTGATACGAATACCATTGCATATTTGGAAACCCGTGCTGACAAAGCTATGGCTTGTGGGCCTGAGTTTTGTTCTGTGCTGATTCGTCATATTGAAGCTCTCACGGCTGATCGAATGGTTACCTCACTGGGCGGAATATTATCGGGGCTTCGAGTTTTGATTGCCACTACTACTGAGGTTGACAAGATTTCAGATGGCGTTCGAGGTCTCTTTACGCATGAGCTGGAGATGAGTGCCCCTGACGAATGGGAGCGTGAGGGTATCCTCAGAGATATTATTGAAGCTCAACCAATACCTCTCGCCCCAGAGGTTGATTTGAGCGGTGTCGCTGTCAAGACTGCTGCTCTCGTGGCTGGGGATCTTGTTGATGTTGTCGACCGTGCTATTGTAGGGAGAAACTCACGTCTGGAATCACTTGCCTCTGCATCTTCCAATCCTGAGAAGCACGTTACTGTGCGGGATGTACTTGTAGCTGGTGGCCCTGCAGGCCGTTGTCTCACGAAATCTGATTTTGACCTTGCCGTCGAAGCCGCAAGGAAGAATTTCGCTGATGCAATTGGAGCTCCCAAGATTCCGAACGTAAGCTGGGACGATGTCGGAGGTCTCACAAACGTCAAGGATGCCGTTATCGAAACCATTCAACTTCCGCTTGAGCGCCCAGAACTCTTCGCTAAAGGCATGAAGAAGCGATCTGGAATATTATTCTACGGTCCACCCGGCACTGGCAAAACCCTTCTTGCAAAGGCTATCGCTACAGAGTTTAGTCTAAACTTCTTCAGCGTCAAAGGTCCAGAATTGCTCAACATGTACATTGGTGAATCAGAAGCCAATGTGCGAAGAGTATTTCAGCGTGCTCGCGACGCGAGGCCTTGTGTTGTGTTCTTTGATGAACTCGATTCGGTAGCACCAAAACGAGGGAACCAAGGTGACAGCGGTGGTGTCATGGATCGCATCGTTTCCCAACTTCTAGCTGAGCTTGATGGCATGTCAGATGGTGAAGATGGTGGAGGGGGAGTGTTTGTCATTGGCGCCACCAATCGGCCTGATCTGCTTGACGCTGCATTATTGCGACCAGGTAGATTCGACAAGATGTTGTATCTGGGCGTGAGCGATACGCACGAGAAACAGCTGACGATTATGGAAGCCTTGACGCGGAAGTAAGTTCACCAAGTCACTATTTCATAAGCAGTACTAATGGAACCTCTGTAGATTCACACTCCATCCATCCCTATCTCTACAGCGTGTCTCTTCCCGCCTCCCCTTCACCTACACTGGCGCCGACTTCTACGCGCTCTGCTCCGACGCCATGCTCAAAGCCGTTACCCGACAAGCCTCACTCGTCGACACCAAAATCGCCGCAATCAATAACACTTCGACCAAAATCTCCACCGCATACTTTTTCGATCATTATGCGACGAAAGAGGATACGGATGTAGTGGTTACGGAAGAAGATTTCATGCTAGCGGAGAAGGAGCTGGTTCCTAGTGTTAGTTTTGGGGAGTTGGAGCATTATAAGAAGGTTAGGGGTATGTTTGAAAAGGCCGATGATGGAAAGGGGAAGTTGGAGGCGGATGCGGATGTGGGAGTGGGAGTGGAGGAGACGAATGGGAGGGTGAAGGGGAAGGGGAAAGCGAAGGTTGTTGATCGAAAAGGGAAAGGGAGGGCGGTTGATAGTGATGACGAGGGTGTTACTTCGAACGGGGTTAAAGGGAAGGGAAAAGGGAAGGCTGTTGATATGGGGTTTAGGGATGAAGAGGATGATGAGGGGTTGTATTGATTGATGGATAAAGTGCAATGCAATAGGATGGGAAATTAAAAGGTTGGAATCGATATACCAGTAAAAGCTAAAATCTAAAATCCATTTTTACGTTTGTTATTGAAGCAGAGATAATTTATTTGTTCGTATCACATGCCCTAGTATCTCACCCACACTTTTTCTTACGACTATGATGTAAGCATGTAATTTAGAACTGATTAAGACTGCTACTGTAGGAGGGAAGGCGAGGTTGAGGTTAATATATTGAAAACTCTCCTCTTTTTTGTTTCCTGTGAAAAATATATAGATTTGGTGGATTCGGATGGGGTGCGTGGGGTGCGTGGGGGTGCGGGAGAAAGGAGGAAAGGGGAGGTAGGATAGACAGGGATTTGATTTGAAAGAAAGAAATGATAGATATAGATAGACACGCGTAGGTCTGGTAGGGTTTATGGACTTTGGAGGGCGGTAGTGGAGTAGGTATCGGCAGTGAGAGAGTGTGTGTGTGTGTGACAAATACTCGAGTACCGATGCACGATAGCCAGCATAATAGTCGGTTCGTCCTTCTTTGCTCGCGCGCGTTCGCTCAGTCTCACAGTCAGGGGAAGCGATTCTCCCGGACACCAAAATGGGGATAATATAGGTGCAGAAACACAGGTTAAAAATATATAACTCTACTAACTTGAGATGTATTATAAACTAAATTACATAAGGCTTCTCTATATATATATCAAGGTATATGGCATGGCTAATTAAAGAAGAACAACCCAACTATTAATACCGGTCCGGTACAGGACCGACAAGCCTTCGGATTCAGATGCAAGGGTAGGGTGTGGTACCTCCGTATAGTACACCAGGTATGTATGTATACATGTATTAAAGTGGATGGTGTGGGTTTTACTTGGGATTAGGATGGTGAGATATGCGAGACAGCGTGTCAATTGATACACTCTGAAGAGGTTGAATATTGCTCTGTCGGTGTTGGGATTAAGAGGGTGTGATTTATTTTATGAGGATTAATCAAGGAGGGTAGCAGTAGGAAAAGTAGACCTACCTAGGTTACGATGCTTATCTTGTACTGTATTAAGAGAAGTAAATTGATGGATTGATATATTGATGTTGAAAATATATTATTTCCATTCCTTCCACTGTACTGTACTAGAGAATCCCCCCTGTTCCCGCCCCGCCCCTGTCTGCCCCTCTGCTATTTCAAATACTTTGCAGGACCTATGCCGTATGAAGCCTAGTGCCCGCTACGTGACGTGACGTACAGCGGGGTTCATTCCTTCTACTAAAATCCACGACCCCTCTTTCTCTCTCCCATATC
>QGMG01001131.1:0-12053 GCA_007825325.1 Lachnellula cervina
ATGGGCATGGGCATGGCGACTGGGTAGTTGACTGGCTGTTGTCCGACCTAGAGTTGAGAAGATGGATGGATTAGCTTAAGTTCAGCTGGAAAGTAAATGAAATGAAATGAAATAAAATAAAATAAAATAACGTAAAGCTGAAATGCATATCAAGAGGGAAATGGCCACTAGACTGAAGACTTGCTTGAGGGTAGAAGACTTGTCTGAAATACTCGGCTGGCACTGGGGACATGTAGGGAGGTAATGTATAAAGAGGTGGGTATACAAGGGCTGGCTGGCTGGGCTGAACGATCATGGGTACAGCGGCAGCTGCTGCGGTGACGGGCACGTAGCCTTCGGGGAAGTAGGCTATGCTGCCCACCATGATGGCGCCATCTGAGCGGGGGACGTAGGTATGGAGATTGGGACCATTGGTCGTATCTCGAGTCTGGGGCTGGAAGTTCTCTTCGGCTACCGTCATGATGAGAGTGTGGTTTTCGGGTGGAAAGAAGTGGTATTGGAGGAGTCGGGTTGAGACTTGAGGGTTGTCTTGGTTGGGAATTTTGGAAAAGAAGATGATGGGTGTTCGTCCTGGACTTTGTGCTGTGTGGGCAGAGTTGGAAAGTGAATTGGTCACTCTCGCCACTTCAAAGCCAGGAGGGGAAGGCGAACATCTCAAGCTCAAGGAAGGAAACCAAAGCACAGCGACACAGGAAATAGAAAACAGCCGCTGTACTCACAACATGCGAAACTCCCTCCAATTTAACCCACATCTTGCTTACCGGATCGTAGTAGTTGACGCTCTTCGGTTTCTTCTTCTTCTTCTTTGGCTCTTCCTCCAGATAAACATCAGCCCAAGGCCAACACATAATGAATCAAAGCTTGGTCCAAGGATTTGTTGATGTAGTAGAGAAGAGATAAAGTTCCAACGACAGTAAAAATTGTTGAGGTAAATTGGTTGCACGATGTTTGAGTGACTTTTGTATCACTGAAGGGGTTTATATCGATCCATTTCTCGCTTATTATAGTAGCGGTGTTTGGATAGGGGAGACATGGGCGTGACAGCCCAATGGCGGTATCGTATTCATATCGTAAGATAGGTATATTCATGCTGTGAACTGTTAAAGCCGTGGCTATCGTGGATGTGTGTCTTATTATTCCATGTTTTATAATGCCACTGGACACTATTTCGGTCGAGGAAGCTGTCAGCGGGATGTCGAGATATTCGGGCAAAGATAGTGAACAACCTCGTTAATAGCTTTAAGCTACTGCTGAAAATAAGACCATGCTGTCCCGCTTTAATTTCATTCAGGATGCCCATTTAAAACAGTTCCTAAGTATGTGTAATGAATGTCGGGGAGTTTCTAACCAAGATGGCTGACAAACACGAATTGATTGGACCAGGCGTCAAATATTCCCTCTTCGTCTTCTTCAGATAAGTCTAGTTGCCAAAGTCATATACCGTAAAAATTGGGATAGTGCCTTCTAAAGCTTCTTATATCGGATAGATAAAGGCAGTACTCAACATGGTTAACTTTTAATGTCCCACGCCGACTGGCACACTATAATCTAGTGCTGCTTAGGTAGAGCCCCAGAGGCATTATTCCAATTTATATGGTACGCCTTTCATTTGAAATTATAGAATTTCCAAGTCTGCAGGTGTTTCCGAATGAACCATGATCACCGTCAACAATCATTAAAATCTCCAAATTCAAAGACCCCCACCAGACCCGTTCTTCCTGTTCCACATCTCCATCCAGCCTTCTCCAAACTCTTCAATCTCCTCATCAGTAAACTCCTTGATACCCAAGTTGTCGAGAATCCTTTTCATGCCGATATCATCGGCTTCTGCCTCTTCAGCAGTCCGGTTCTGCAAATCATCCAGCAGCGAATTCTTTGTGCGCTGGTTTGCTCTTTCCTCCTGCTTCGCATGCGCCAACCAAGACCTCTTTGAAGAATATTCCATCGACTTTTAGGTATTAGCTGCTTTGATAAGATGAAGAAGTCCGTGGCGAGCACTTACATGCATTACAGAAAGACTGTGTTTCACGCCCATATCTGCGTTATTTGCCTCTTTCAAAGATTCCACCATCTCCAAGTATTCCGCCTCTTCCATGAGCTCAAGATTCGCCCCATATGATTGCCCACCAGATATTGAAGTCGAGAACCTCCGACACGTCCAGGGCCCATCTTTCAATGTATAGCCTCTCGCACTTAGTCCGCGTGGCCTTGCAGTCATACTTGGAGCTGCCAAGTCTAAACAAAGTTCGTCTGGACCCCACGTCTCTGTGGAGTTGCCTTCTTCACTTGCTGAATCTGGCATACTTCGGTCTCGGTCTTTGCTGCCTAATTTACCGGAACTGCGTGGATAGCCAGGATAGTATGGAATGGGATCAGAAGACCCTGAAGATGGGGGATTCAGAAAGTCGATGGGTGGTATGGTGCATAACTGTGTTGCGTCTTGGAGGGCTCTCAGAAAATATATGAAGGAAGTGCTGTATGTGAAGTAGAGAATTATCTTTCTGGATGACCCACTATGACCACCCATGAGATATTCTAAATGGACTTCGAATTCGTTTTCCTTGCCTCTCTTGATGAATTTCGCTTTTTTGTTGGGAGACCCGTAGGCGTCGGCGATTCTTTTTTGGCGTTGTCTCGAAAGTGTACCTGCCTAGAGAATGTTAGAAGAATGATCTGCGTCGTTCCAATGCTGCAAACACCCACCTTTGTTGAAAAGGTCATCTTTTCCCCCTGTGTATTCACGCCAAAAGCCTTCAACTCATAATCCATCAATTCCTCCACCTCGGCTTTGAGCTTCTTGTTTGGGGTTTGATACAACCATAGGTGAACCATGCGTGAATATTGCCACACCTGCGCATCTCGAATAAGGCCATCGAGAGACGTCTCGAGGTCGAGGCCTACATAGGCTGGAGATTTGAGGCCCTCCTCCTCAATCTTCTTGGGATTCAGCATGGCTACATCGGTGAGACCAAAGTCTAGGCCGAACTCTTCGGGAAAGGTAGAATCGTGACCAGACTCCACTATGTAATGTAGCGACCATTCTAATGCTTCCTTGGCTGTCTTTGGGAAAGAAACTTTTGAAGGTGCCATTGTCGTTTTGGTCGATGTAAGAGTGTGCTGCCAAAGTTGGTTGCTTCCCGGAAGAAAAGCAGGAAGAAAGGCTGCAGATAACAATCGGAAAGCACGACTGCGACGACTATTCTACCCGTGCGGTGAATATTGCTACCAAAATAGACTTTCTAGAATTCACCCATCGAGAAGGAAATCATAGCATACCGGTAAGATAAAAGTGAGAAAGTTCAGATATCTGAGACTCCATTGGAGAATGCATTTAGTAGGGCAAGAACTGACACAAACATAGACCTATTCCCATAGAGATACTAAAACAAGTGTACATATGGCTAAGAACGGATATCTTCCATAACGCAATAAGATTATACGCTCTAAAATCAGACGCCCCCACGCTGTCCACCCAACGGATTGCGTGTAACCGTCTACAATATATGTACAATATGGCCAAAGCCAGAGGAGAGTTGTCCGTCGCTCATGCATCTTACGCCCATTAATTGGTCTAAAACATAAATTGAAGGCATAAAAGGTTGTAGTACAGGAGAGGACCGATATCGGCGGAGGGATATGAAGTGTGCAGGAAGCAAATCGATCGGCTGAAAGGAGGCCTGGAATGCTTTTAGATGAGGGCTTTTCTTGCTACCTGGAAAACATCAATTAGTGAAAGCATCAAAATCATATCAGAGCAAGACTTACTGCCCATGCGCCTGCAACGCTAGCCACAATACCTCCAGATATCATCATCGGCCTGATGCCCCTAGTGCTCTTAAACACCATCCCGCTCACTGCTCCGGCCAAAATGCTGTTTGCCGAATCATGTTTCCCCCGCATATACCCAATGTACGAATTGATACCATTGTAGACCATCGCGATAACACCAGCTGAATTTCCCAAGAATGGTCCTCGCCGTGTGACAGCGTTCAGTACGGAGTTCAACCGCAACTTTGGCGGTTGCGCTGTTGACCTTCGCAGTCCTTCTTGTAGTCCCCACGCCCCTCCGATTGTCAGTGCCGACAAATATGTCACACCCGTTCCATAACATAAGTCGTCAGACCATCCTCGAGATGGCAAGGCTGACTGCGACCCCGGGAGGTCTGAAAGCGCGGATTCTTCGAGTGATAGATAGTCCAGGGTCTGCTGGTTTAAGCCAGCGAGAGGATGTAATTGTGAGGGGTCGGGGATGGTAGGACCGGAAAGGAAGGAGGAAACATCTTGGGCTTCTTGGGGATTGAAAGGGGTGGGTTGAAAAGAGTCTTGCCGATCTGGTGTCTGGGGCGTTGATGTGTTTGTTGAAGAGGGCTTCCGGCCAGTGAGTTTATCCCAAAACGACATATCGAGCGAAACAAATTAGGACACTGAGTCGGATGTTCGAAGGAGAATATGAAGCTGTGGTGGATATCTCAATCCGCGTTCTTTTGCCTCGACGATGACAGAAATATTTTAGATGGCGCTCGGGCCACCTAAGGGTCACATGACCATCGGAGGTTGAAAATTAAATTGAGTATGGCAAGTTCTCAAACCAGATATCGTAGGAGCTATGAATGACTTTCTCATGGAATTTGCTTGGAGATCTATGAGGACTCTAAGATGACCTTTCCTGAAGGTGCCATGGGTAAACAAAATCCAGAAACGCCGGTTCTGGCAGCTCCAGAAGCACCTGTAGACGATCGTCTCCTTGTGAAATGGCTCGAGGAGAGACCTATTCAGTCCCAAGGACAGTAAGTCACCTGTTTTTCTTTAGGGAATCCGACTAATGTCAGAAATGTAGATTAGCAAAGGCAAAACTTGATGATTTCCTCGAGAAAGCCTCGCAGCCCCGTCATGCATCAGGAAATGCCTGCATCAAACTTTGCTACTACATCGAGCAGTGTAGAAGTTCATCCTGTGCCCCTATCCGAGAAGTTGCCTTTGCCAGGGACACTCCTCTGCGTTTGTTTGATTTTTATGTTGAATGGAACGAGAAAAACCAGAATCGTTCGATGCGACAAGTGTTGGAGCTCTCATCATCACTAGTTGCTCGCAATCCTAATCAGCAGACTTCTGAAGCTGTGAAAAAGGCAGTGTTAGAGAGGACTCTATCTATAATCGCTCACCAGAATGCCCAGTCGTTAGTCAAACCTGCTTTCAAGGTTCTGGAATGTTTTTTGAGCAAGAACACCATTTCTCCCAAAGAGGTACTGGTAGCGTATGAGGCTCGTGTTCATCGAGTTTCCGTCTCTGATCCATCGAGCACAGGGAGTACCCATGAGGATCTCTGGGACTCCTTTATCTTGGACGTTTTTGACTGGATGGTTCTGCCAGACATCTCTCCCGGTGCTGGCAAATTTCTTGTGACCCTTTTCAAGGCAATGAAACCCGCCGCCGAGAGTTCCGACGGTCACCAAGCCGATTACAGTACTTTGTGGCAGCGTTGGATTAGAAAGGGTCTTGCCAAGGACCCCCAAGCTTTTGAGAATGTCAAGAATTATCTCTTTCCTCCATTATTCAAGATCGACCGCCCAGGTTCATTGGCCTTCTTGGAGAGCCTCAACCAGCAAAGAGCAATTCCAAACCTGCAAAGCCAAGAGGTAGATGCCCATGCACTTTTACGACTTGCAGCCATGGATGTAGGGAAGAAGGCTGGTTTGGTGGAGGAACCAAGTACAATCCCCTTCTCAACCTTGATATGCCGAAACTCACAGCAAACTAGGCACCATTCAGTTCCAGAAATCATCAACTAAAAAATCAGCTGCTTGCATTGTTCTCCAGGAGGAAGCAATAGGTAGTCTCATGGGCAGTTTCTCAGACACTGTTCGGTCACTCGCCTTTTCGGTTTTGGTATCATCTGCTTCGTCAATTCGTCCATTCAGTCCAGTCACCTTGGATTTGTTCCAGTCTCATCTAGGTGTAATGTACTCTGATACGGATGCTAAGTTCCGAAACGAGACTCTGACCAATTCCAAACATATGATCGAGAGGATCAGAGGTGCAACTGCATTTCTCGTTCGGGAGCTCGATCAAGTTTCGTTCAAGCTATCTCAAGGATCGGAGCCAGAGCATGAAGTAGCACAGCAAGCGCTCCACGAAGATATACAAACACTGCTGCTAAAACACAAGAATTTCGTTCTGTGGTACCTGCGTTTCTTGTTTGCAGAGTTGATTCCTACTGCCTCATATCAACGGCATACCACATCCTTAAAGGCCATTATTTCACTGCTTCAATCCAGGATTCTAGAAGACAGCCCGGGACTTCCTCCAATCCTCGCCAACTCTACAATATGGCCCTTCACAGTAGAATTTTTTATCCCCCGCTCGATGCGAATGCTATTGGATCTTCTCATGGACCCTTTTGAAGACGTAAGAATTGGTGCTTCAGATGTTCTCGCATATGCTCCGCGAAATTGTTTCGTAGGTCAAATATCCAATGGGGTTTCAAACGACCACGAGAGCCGCAACCTCAAGATGAATGAATGCGCCGAAACAGAACCCATCCTCAATCAAAAGTTGAATTCATCTGATAGGCCACTAGGTCTTCTGACAGATTTCATCTTGCGAGGCAAGGAAGCTTCGAGGAGGACTGGCCGAGCAGACTATGCTGATGGTGTGGCGCGCT
Organism: Lachnellula cervina; assembly: GCA_007825325.1. Taxonomy (NCBI): domain Eukaryota; kingdom Fungi; phylum Ascomycota; class Leotiomycetes; order Helotiales; family Lachnaceae; genus Lachnellula; species Lachnellula cervina. The sequence goes on from QGMG01001131.1 coordinate 6,662, forward strand.
CGTATAAACTTTTGTATGGCCTACAGATATCTAGAGAAGATAAAGTCAAACTTCTTGAGGAATTGATTTCTGATCTAGAAATGAAAGTGGAAATAGCTGCAAAAGATCTTGGACAAGCTGTTCTTGAAGCACCGATTCATGCTAGTTTTGCTGCTTTAAAGTGAGTTAAAAAATTCTCCCACTTGTTGTTGCAACTCATACTTTATATTAACATGATTAGCTTGGTCTGGGATCTAGTTAGTCCGTCAACAGATTTTTCTGGTGAGCCATCACGAGCCTGGGAGAAGTGGATCGACTTCACACAACGTATGGTGCGTTCGAGCTCTGGTATCTGGAAGGCTGTGAGCGGAATTCTCTGCAATGATTCGCCTGAAGGGCACCTACTCGACGATATTGACGAATCTGAGGCTCTTGATAGCAAGGATATTCTAAGTTATAGCTTCAGAGCAATTCATGAGTCCAGGTATGTTATACATCTTTCAGAGCAACCGGTAACGATATCACTGCTTATAATTCATAGCAATCTCATGCGAACCATTGTCACCAAGATTAATCAAAAGTACCCGGATCATATTGCGTTACCTGCCCACAATTCTTTCGTGGACATTGGAGATTTGTCCTTCTTACAACTATCAACACTTCGTCATCGCGGTGCCTTTTCAACTGTCTCATTAACATTTACTGTCTGCTGCCAATTGACTCAAGTTATAAGTTCAGGCTCTGGATCCACAAACACAGATATGTTACGCCGCTGGTGGATAGTATGCTTCAAAATTACCGCAACTTCAACAATAGCTAACTAAAGTAGGGCACGAAAGAAGCCATCAGCTCACAGGCTTCAACAACGAGGCGATCCGCTGGTATACCAGCACTCATCACGGGAATAATGACTGCCAATGCGCCAAGCCCTAACTTCGAGGAGATTATGGCAGATTTGAAGTCACAGGCGCAGAGCCCAATTATCGCGGCATCTAGAGAACAAAATCTCCCCCAAGTACACGCTTTGAATGGGCTTAAGGATACCTTCAAGAACGCTGCTGTCAGAAAGCGAGCTGAAGGACATGTTCTCGAATGTGTCCACATAGCTTCTAATGCTCTTAATTCAGAGACGTAGGTTCATATCCTTCTAAAACTTAACTGCAGCCCATCAATATAAGCGGCTAACATTTCCACAGATGGGCTATTCGCAATTGCGGCCTCCTTCTTTTCCAAGCCTTAATCAACTACCTCGTGGGAACACACAGCAAAGAGAAGACGGAAGCTGGTTGGGATGGCGGGGCGACGGCTATTTCTTACGACAAATATCCCAGTCTTGGCGAGCTTTTGCTACAATTACTAGAGACGGCATCTGACAACGACTTAAAAGAAGCCAGCTCCAATGCGCTGATTGAGACGATATTCCCCGTTCTCGATATTCTTCGGCGAGCCGGCCCGCCAGAAGAACTCCGAGAGCGCATAGTTGCTTGTTTGTTCCAAATCATAGGTCACAAAGTCTGGCAAATTAGAGAGCTTTCTGCCAAAACGCTTTGTGTTCTTGTACCCAGTGAGGAGTGGACTGGTACTGTTCAGAAGCTCATAAAGTCGTGTGGAGAGTCTACCGCAAACTCTTCGGGAGAGAATCAGAAACACGGAGCCCTTCTAGGGGCGAGGCTTTTGCTGGAGAGATATCTTCCAGATTGTGATCTTTCATCTGACCGTAAGCTTTCAATTCTCAGTGAAACTTTCCATCTGCTTACAATCAACCTTGTGTAGTTCAAGTCGTTACCCCTACACTTGAGCTCTGCTTCTCACTTCAGCAGAAGAGCGTGTGTTCAACCTTTGGTTCGGCAGCATATATCGATCTTCAAAACACCATCCTGGATGTTTTAATTCCCACATCAGACCCAAGTAATAACGCAATAGACATCAAGGGAAATGTCAGGGATCTGCTGGACAGCAGCTTCCCTTCAAATACTTACCTACACCTCACGAACCTCCTCGAATGCAGCTCCTCTGTCAATGCTGACTCCTCCACGATTGGCCGAGCATGTATGGCTGCTTTCAAGCAGGCTGTCTACCTGTCAGCCTTCCAACGCGATGTCAAAGCTTTGGAAGAAATCGTTGAACTCGCTACTAATTCATATGGTTTTGCAACTCTGATTTCCACATTGGATTGTATCTCCGAGGTTTGGATGCCAGCCCAATCCGAAGACATATTATACAAACTTGCTACAATTTATATCAATGTCATGAAAGCTTCCGCATCGGCTAAAGCCCCTGGAGTACGCGCCGCGGCGTTAAACGGTCTTTGCTTGATGTTCAATTCAGCCAAAGACCTACGATCAACACCGTTCCGCACAGCAGTGATGGAGCTCGACCACGTATTAGCTATAGCTACCGTTGCCAAGTTGCCAACTAACCCAGATTTGTGTGCTGCCGTAAACACAATGATAGGCATTAGCGTTTTGTCCGAGGTCCTAAGCTGCAAGCCTCTGCAGGAGAATACGAGGCTTAGAGTCGAAGATTGGGGAAGGTATATGCAAATGAATACTCGTGATGACAAGGTGATTAGTTTTCCAGATCTTGAAGAAATGACCAGGCTGATTAGTGTGAAAGGACTTCGATACGCGATTTGCGGCAGCGCGGTCTTTACAGTCCTTCTTCCGTAACGACGGCACTGAGTCCATATTGGGAAACGACTGCCTTCTCAAGGCTCTTTTGGCACTCCATACCACTCTGAGTGACGATGATGAGGAGATTAGAGAGTTGGGCGCATCCACTGTTGCATCACTAACGCGAAACCTATCGACACCTCTACAAGCAGTCCAAGACCTTGCAGAGTGTATGGTGGGGAATTATGGCTCTTCCGTTTCTTTTGCACATATAGTTGTCGAGCAGATGACTGGCGCTGATGCATGGAAACGGATCAAAGCCTCGCTAGATCCGAACGATTCCCTTTTCGCAGAAGAAGACACAAACTTATTCGTGGATGAGGTTAGAGACACTAGACTGTGGGCTAAAACATTCCATGGACTTTCGAAGGAAGCCGTGGAAGACTCTAAGACCAAGGAGAGTACAGTAACGACTCTGGTGAACTGGGTAACCGCTGGACTCACTGCTTTAGACACACTTTTGGAGGGAGAGGACGGTCCGTTAGGGAACACTTCAAGACCCGGGACCTACTATCCTTGCCTTCAGGTTCTGATTTGCCAGAATGCGTTGATCCAGTACATGACCACTCACCACCAAGGCCCCAATAGCTCCGTAGACCTAACCTCTGGACGTCAACCAGCGGACTCGAACTTGCTGGAACAATTCATCGCCAACGCGGAGAGGAGAAGAATCCACGAAGATTTGATATTCGAGTTACTGAGTCCAGATTCTCTACAAAAGTCTCGCTTAGAGAGCCTTTACCCATCAATTGTGAATATCCCGCGAGACCGCCTCACATTTTCGCTTCGGCTCCGTCGTGCTCGACTCGACCTGCCGTCACCGCCGGCTGGAGAAAAGAGCCACCATAGCAACGCAGGAAACTGATCATTTGTTTACATCAGGAACCTTGAACAATTCAAGTTGTTTGTATTTGCGATATCCCAAGTTTGTGTACACTTCTTCAAAATTCGAGGAGTTTTACTTACGCAACAGCAGAAAACCTCTCATATTCACCAAACCTCTGCATACTTTCCAATCATCAACAAGCAACCCACAAAAAAAACCATACCGCCACAATGCCAATGCCAAACACAAACATCGCGATCCTCTTCCTCGCCATGGCCGTATTTTCCGTCCTCATGGGTATAGGCGGCTATCAGCTCCTCCAGCGATTCGTAAGTTCTCTTGTTCTCCCTGCCGCCTTTGTACACAGCACTAATTTCTCTCTCTAGGCCCGGCAAAAGTTCGTATACCCGATTCTCGAAACTATGACGATCACAATGCTAATTACCTTACTCTACGTTTTAGTGCGGATGTAAAGGCGGCTCGGGACGAGGAGTCTGCTGCGACGACTGCGACGACTAGCGTGGGAGGTTGAAGTTGAGGCTTCGCTTGAACGGTTTCGATGCGTTTCTGGATTACGACGACATAGGACATGATTTCTTAGGGGCTCAGTTCTCGCTCTTCGGACCTGGGTGTTCTTGCGGAGGTATACGTAAAGGGCGTTGTGGGAGGGAGTGCTGCATAGAGAGGAGTTTAGTATACAAGCATTTGCGTTGTAGAACTTTTTCATTTCCACATCCCATGTTTGTTTGTATATGCATATCCACTGAAAGACTCTAGAGTGAAATTCGCGCCTATATTGTCGTTGAATAAATGTAACGATCTTCCCACCAAACCAAAGTTCGCGCTATACAAATCGCGTTATTCACTTTCAACTTCCAAATTCATTCACATCATCTTTTGAAAGTCAGTCACACATTTCTAGCTCTGAATAACCTTCCCAGTCAACGCCAACACCAACGTCCCTCAGACCACCGAGTCCAAGTATAAAGACAGTCGATCCCTTTCACCCTCCTCGAGTCGCGCACCTCCTCCCAGATACCAAACCAACGACTCCAGCTCCAAAACGAACGACATCCCAGAATCCCATATACCCTCGACCACAACCCCAGCCTATCTCTTCCTCCCAACCACGGTTCTTCTCCTCCCCTGACTCAAATATCCAGGTGCCCTACACTCTACAATGGCATCCGACAGCCCCCTCACAACCTGGGGCGCAACACGCACAACCTTCTTCACAACCACCATCACCGCCCCCACAAACACAAAAGCAGTATCAATCTACTACCCCATCCGAACCATAAGCGCCGCTCCAGAACTCACCACGCTCAGAAATTCGTGGAGCGGCGAGTATACCGTGCTGCCAGTTCTGGTACTCACGGATGTAGTAGGTGTAGTCGTGAGCACCGATGGAGTTCCGTTGAAGACAGGGACGTTGGTCCAGCCCGTCGCTTCTCAAGAAACAGCGGTTGGGAACGGGACGGCGATACCGGATCATTGCTCGGCGTGGAGCTGTTGGAGCGTGGGACAGCAGGCTGGCACGGGTGTTGGGATTGCGGTGGCTGCGATTGTGATACTTGCTGGTCTGATGTGGTTATGCTGTTGTAAGCCTAGGAAGAGGACGAAGGACGTCGAGGATGGAGCGGGCAGGGAGAAAGTAGTGTTTGGGTGGGTTGGAGGGCCGGCTGGGGGGAGGAATAAGGGTGGGAGTGTGGATTTTGGGGATGAGGGTCATAAGAGAGCAACTATTGTGGAGATTCCGCCGGCCGTCCACGGTGGTGCTTCGAGATATCGCGTTGTGCCTCCTACTCCTAGGGAGGCAATCAGACGGGCTGCCGAGATGCCTCCTGAACCTGTACCGCTACCAGCAGGTCCTACCCCTAGGGAGGCAATTAGACGGGCTGCCGAGATGCCTCCT
>QGMG01001132.1:0-12026 GCA_007825325.1 Lachnellula cervina
GATCTCGACGACCCCGACTACGAAGCCAAGATGCGCGCCAAGAGCAGAGCGCGCAGCCAGAGCAACAGGCGCGACGACGGTGTGACGGACGAGGTGTCGCGGACCAAGGCGGAGCGCGCGCAGAAGCTGAGTCAGAGGAAGATGAACCGCATGGCGAGGCAGGGTGAGGCTGATAGGCATGTTCCTGCAGCAATGCCCAAGCACTTGGTATATTCCCCCTTCCCCCTCCCCCTTCCTTCCATTCCCATTCTCAATATAAAAACGAGTACTAACACACCTCTCAGTTCTCCGGGAAACGTGGCATGGGCAAGACGAACAGCCGTTAACGCCTTCTTCTCTTCCCCATCAATCAAAATTCCTGGCTTGGCGTTTTTCAGGCAGCGGATTTCTCTGCATGCATGCTTCGTTTCGGCGTCCCGGTCGGTTAGTTTTAGTTTGCTTTGCTACGCTAGAGCCTGAAATGAGTTCCACGAAGAGAGCAGAAGAAAAGTCGAGGCTTGTGGTTCAGTGCGTGCTACCGAGTAAATATTCCGTTAGGTAGACTAGAATGAGAACTCATGTTACGAATCTACATCTACATCTACATAAAAAGCCGTATTTTTCTGATGCTCAAAGTAAAACTGCAGTGTTCTTGTAGATTCATCTTCTTGGAAAGTACTTGTATAAATTATTCCCACCTCGCCCCAATTCAAGATATCAAAGGCACCCCCCTCGTGTACACCCCAACTCCAACAAGACGAAGTAAATACCATCACAATATACCCTCCCTCACAAAAAAAGCTTGATTCACCCTACAGTGCCAGCCAGCCCGTTGCAGAAGTCCGACGATTTCGCCACAACCTTCCGACATCTTTCCCAAGCAAACTTCCCTCTCTCCCCTCCCCCACGTACTATTCAACTCCTCAAGCTCGCAGAACCAACAGAACCCACAGAGTCAGTCAAGGTCCAGGCCTCGAAATAGCAACGTACCAAGCGGTTATTCCAGCGTATCCTCGGAGTATGCTACAGTATCCTATCCAAGGATAACAACTACCGATCCAGTCACCTTGGCCATTTGTATGCGCTGTACAAGACAGTACATGTTACATGGCAGATCCGTTTCCAAACATGCAGCAGCATTAGATGCCTGTACATTAATCGTTAATCCGGCTTTCAGACGAGTTATAGCATACACTTATACGCCTCTATTTAGAGTTGCCTACCTGGTCAGTGTTGCATCCAACCAGTGTTTTAGTGGCATGGTGGAGTAGTGGGTGGGTGATGCGGTACGTAGAACCACATGCGTGCACAACCATAGTTTTGATCTCGTCATGTAATGCAGCAGCAATCATGGCAGCATGTCCAGTTGAGGATGATTCCCTGTCTTTCCCAATATGGTTGCGTGGATGCAGAGGAGATCTGTACAACTCATGGAGTATTCAGAATAACAGGGCAGTGGAGTGTAGCTCCGACGCACAGGCGCTCACCCGGCACGTCACGACCCGATGCTGTATGACAAGCAGATCATTACAGTATTGCTGGTACAGGGACGACTGGTGAAGTCTCAACTCCTCCTTCAACCACCCCACTTCCCTCAGCAGCGGCACTACTGCAGCTAAGAAAACTCAGACCCCCAAAGCTTTTGTATGCCTAACGTGGGCAGAGCGGGATCTCGAAATCGGGAGCAACACTTCTTGGCTGAGGAATTGAGATCTGTGAATGCACAACAAATGAAATAGGAATAGGCTGAAAATAGTTTAGGAGATATAGGGTATCGCCATTTTCCGAACTTGGCAGAACAAGCCATTCACCAGCTTGAATTGCTTTTGCTGAACGCCTCTTTTATCTTGCAGCTCGCAACATAGGTAAGTACTACTAGCCACAGACATGGCCCCAGGGTCAAGCTGTCCCCAACTCACCTAGGCCCCTTGTGTATCACACGGCTGCGATCCTGAATCTATGTCGTGCTTTCAGTGTATCACAATCGGAACTTACTAGGCTTGTGTAGTTGAATAACACATGGTTCACGCTCTGAACATGCTTCCAAGATCCGGTTACCATGCTATCGGTTTCGCCTGTGCCTTCAACCCGTAGTCTGATTCCGGGGTTTGTATTACTCGGAGTGTCATAAACGGGGATGGTGGCATCTACCTAAATTCGACTGCGATCGCCGAAGCTGAGAATGTCCGTCCCAATATTCGCAGGCGAGAGCCGAGAGCACTCAACTTCATGACAGCAACCGTTCCATAATCTGTGCGTATTGGTCAACACCACACCGGTATACAGTATAAGCGTAGGTTTAGGCCGAAATGGGATACCGCGTAAAGTTCGGGTAGCTTCAAGGAGCAAAGTGGTGTAGGACTTGAATGTGTCTAGTCTTCGGGTCTGACAATAGCCAACCATTTGTAGACTTGCCCTGAACTTTTGGATTAAAAGCATATAACGGACCCGCTGTTTTTCGCCAATACTCTGGGAGGCTGACTTCTAGTGGAGAATGGCCTAAAGCTTATTTTCGTCCCTTCAACACAATGCTTCCCTGTGAGATGAACCATTGGTAATTTCGAGCTTTCTGCGTGCATATTATAGGTACGACTGCAGCATTGCCCCATTTCACCTTCTCAAATAGCATGCTTTCCAGTTGGACGGCGGGGTTCGCTGTGGAAAACCGTTAAATGGGATGCAAGCCATTTTATCCTTCCATGCCATCAGCCCAATGAGTCCCCAAGCAGATATTCCTGACCATGTTCTCGAGTGCTGCTCTAGCAAGGCCATCCATACGATCTCTGAGAGATTATCCGGGAAGAGATCCCCGGAAGCGATGGTGTTTCGTCTCTTTCTGGTCTCTTCCCGTTGAAGATTTTGCAAAGACCTGTGCGATTCCATGCTCCAAGAACATTTGACTGATTTGGCTCAAGTCTGGAATTAAAGAATCAACAGGCCGCCACGCAAATATCAAAAATGTCGTCCAGGTTAGTACCGATACCACAGTGCCCCTGAGATCTCGCTAAATTGCTCTGGAGCACAATTGGAATCAATCCAGAAGCTGGAACTAGCGCGCTCGACAATAGCTTCTTGGAGACTGTTGTCTTGCACAATAGAGACTACCAACAGTACTCTATAAACAACCAAGTCTATTTCGTGCCGATTGACGAGGCAAGCATTACCCCTGAAGTGGCTTTGAAGAGCTTCGCTAACCCGTCCACCACTCAAGGAGGAGGTCGAGAGGCTTCAGATCGTGCACAACGTCTTGAATCTAGTCTTTGATGGAAGGCTTCTATTTCCTCCATTGACACGGCCTCGAAGAATTCTCGACCTTGGATATGGATCAGCATCTTGGGCAATAGAGGTCGCCGAGCAGAATGAACGTGCTGATGTATGCTATAGCCCCTCCTAGCCCCATTCACATATCACGTTCGGCACATACTTCAAACCTGACAGGTTTTAATGACCGGGCTTGTGCAAAGAGTTGGACTAGGCTACAAGAAAGGCTGCCGCAAAAAATGTTGGTCCATGGAAGGCACTAACTTCAAAATCCCAGGTATTGGGGGTTGATATAAACCCGTGGCAGCCGGAAGAGGTGCCAAGAAACCTCTATCTTCAAGTTGATGACTTGAATCGAACGCAAGTCGCCCCCCTGGTTTACCACGTTGCCGCTGACAAGTGAACAGATTCACTTTCCAGCCACACACCTTCGACCTCGTCCATTCCCGGATGATGGCCTCTGGCATCCACATTAATCGGTGGAGAGACTATGTCCGAGATATGTTCCGAGTCACAAGACCAGGGGGCTGGACCCAGATGGTAGAGCTGTACTTCAACGTTCAAAGTGATAACGGAAGCTTGTCCGACGGTGAGCACGACCCTATGCCTTGATTGCCTTGTGTTGACTCCAGGACTAATCAGATCACGCCTTGAGGCAATGGAGTACTCGATATATGGAAAGTCTCGAAGGCTTGAAAGATCTCCGAGTCCCACTGCGACTACCAAATATGATGAGGGATGCAGGATTCGTGGATGTGGAGCATAGAATGGTAATGCTACACACCTGTGCTTGGTCGACTGGTAGGAAGCCATTACTGCCGTCAAGGAGATTGCAACTAAGTCCGTGCCGTGCAGACCCAAGAGAAAGCGAAATTGGTGCAGCAAATCGTGAGAATGTGCAGCGATTCCTCTCTTCGATGGCTATATATCCCTTCACAGAGAGACTTGGGTGAATTCCCAACCATATTATGGAAGCTCGATGAGGCTGACAGCCCTTGACAGAATGACCATTCAAGATGTACACTTGCTCGTGGCGCAGGCCCGGCTCGAAGCTGACAACCCAGCCTTCAAGGTATTGTGTTTCGATTTATAACGGCACACAGTATGGACTAATGGCATTCCCAGGCTTACTTTCCACTATATGTTTGCATTGGTAGGAAGAGTCGTACTCGGCGGTAAAGGGCTGAGTGAGGTAATACGGATTATCGTAGCTGACGTTGCTGCGGGTAACTGATGGGTTTCCATACGTTAGCAAATCAGAATCAGGAGCAGGATGGGCAGGAATATTGGCAGACCTTTGCAGGGTGGATATCAACTAGCAGTAGCAGTCTTCCGGAATTGGCGGTGTGGATGAATATAAGCTATTGTTCGTAGTCCGTAGACTGACAAACTGCGTTCCGTGGCCTTCTTCTCCCGAATAGACATTTGGGGTTGGAAACCAACCAAAGGGGACGACTGTCTTCGTGCACCTCGAGTGCAACTGTTCTCTATGCCAGCCATAGACTATGACTTGGTTTGACCGGTATGTTTTGAACGTCTGGCTTAGCAGTCGTTTGCGGAGAAGTGAAGTGACCCGATCCTCGACGCGTCAAGAAGAGCAAGCCGCTAGTAGTGGCAGGACCGTCTGCTGTCGGTTCACGCTTGACTCAGTTTCGATCCATTTATCCTTCTCTTGTTCCTGCAAAAGATGCAAAGGTGGTGTTGGACTGACGAGGTTGAATTGCCTATACGAGTGATGGGAGAAGCTGTTGTGCTTGTTTCTCCTAGCCTGATCTGTCCTCCAGAACGCAGGTAACGGCGCAAAGTTGCAGAACCAGGTCTCGATACTGTCTTCTGGGGAGTTGTGATGGAGAAAGAAGGAAGCCGTGATCGTGTTCGTGCGCTGATTATAATCTGTAGATGCCAGAAGGGGATCCACGGTCGAGTGACGCGAATACGATCGTGATAGTGGTGAAAGGAGATGCTTCGTTTGTTGGACTTTTGCAAAGTTCCCCAAGATAGAGCTGTAGGTTGATGAGAGAGAATGGTAGAATGATGGGGAAGCAGCTCGAGGAGTCGAGGGGAAGTTATCTTCTTACATAGCACCTGCCCTGCCCTGCCTTCGTTGGCATAATCCTCGCGCTAGTTTGCCATGGGGAGGAAGGAGCATGAAGCGTATCCTTGCAACACACTACATCTCAAAACCACAGTCACAGATCAAGCAAACTATCATTCGGACAAATCCGAAAGGATCCTCAGTATTGTATTCCAATTATATTCTTTTCAGGTTTCCGTTGTATAGAGGTTCCAGAGATAGCCACCTCTATCTTATGCTTTTGGCGGTAACTCCGTAGCGGCGGGACGAAGCGGTCAGTACGCAACACGAATACTCGTACTAGTCTAGGATTACCTGGCCCAGGCCTTCTAGAATGGGAATTGGACACCCAAGAGCAGAAAGGGGATTGGCTTTAACACTATGCAGCTTACCGCGTCTTCTCCTAGGTGCCGGGCGACTGCATCTCTCCCGCTGCCTCCTCTGCATGTTGAAACAACCATGTGATTTTTGGTTCCTCACGATTTCCCAGCCCTTTGCCTTTGGGATTTTATTTCGCCTGGAAGTTGCGGGAGCAAGCATGGTCTATTGGTTGTGAACTTGTGACATTAACTACCCAGCGTTCTTATAAGCGACTTTCAATGACTGAGGCTCGTTGGCCGCAAGCTTCCCCTCTATGCTTGACACTCTCTGAGTCCATAGTCGATCGGGGATATTCGCAAATCTAAGCGTTTCCTGTTAAGTACGTGAGTATTCAGAGAAACTTCTGTGCCATTGAATCAAGCTTGCATACTCAAATACCAACAACCCTCTGCATCTCCTGCCGGAAGTTCTTTTGTTCAGGGCACCAGATTACGTTCCTCATCCTTAATAGATGCTGTTAGTTCTCTGATCATAACTTCATATATGACGTTGGTCGAGTGTGTCTTTTTGCCCAAGTATGATTGATAATTAGGTACCACAAGTGACTCTCTTCGTCTCGAATTCTGGCATGACACAAAAAGCAGCACTTACTATCATCGATTGTAGTTAGTGTTCCATTCCTTCTGGGACATTTTAACTGGTGCCGTGTTTCTCGCGTTTAATATCCTTCACGAAGAACTCTTTGGTTTTTTAATCATTCACGCGTTTAGAATTTCCATGACATTTTATCCTTTCATTCGAAATTTGTCACCGAATCTCTCAGAAACCTTCTCTAGCCACAATTCATCTTCGATTCAACTCCCATGGTACTATACATAGTCATAACCGCCCAACCGCGGTGAACGACAATACAAGCAGCCTTTTTAAAACTTTCCTCAGAAATACGCCTCATTACCTAGGAGCCATTATCCCACGTCAGCCTTTGGTCATCGAAAAAGAGACCCTCTGTATACTTCGAATATGCAGAAAATTCGACGAAAACACGTCTGAATTCCTTTCCCACGATAAGCTTTTTGCACTTTCGAACCGACTTGATGTGGCGGGTGCATACAGGCTTATCATGGTAATAACATTAGAGATGTCAGCAATTTATAGATATATGAAGTAGACGAGTTGGAACATATTAGCTTTCAGACGTAAACGGCTTTCCCTTACCACCGACTTGAGGGAATCAAAATCGAGATTCCTCTTCTTACAACTCCAGATTGCAGACTTGCAGTTAAGTGAGTTGATAGCAAGTGCTTTGAATCCTTTTTTAAAGTCGCAAGTTATTATTCTTGGTATCCGCAACACTTCTTCTTATCTATCGCTTTTGATATCCATAACTCCTGTCGTGTTTTACGGCCGTCTCCACAAAAAGAAGAAAGGAGGCTTGCGGTGAGCGGCGCTAGATTATAATGTGCTAGGCGGCGTGGGACATTAAAAGTCAACCACGGTGAGTGCCGTCTTTATCCATCTAGCATAAGGGGCAATGAGCATTGGGCTTTTGTGGAGAAGTCCGTAAAAGATAAGCCGGTTTTTCATCCGAGTTCTGGTTTGGGACCAAGTCATGTTTTTTGGGGATTTTAGAGTCGGTTTCATGCTTTAAAGAATATTTCGCCGTTTGCAACTAGAGTTGCCTCGTATTTCAGTCTTGTATACTTAGCGTATTCAAATTTGAGACAAGGACTAGTTTATTGTTTTCCCGCGGTGTCACTTTGATTTTGGCATAAAACGTATATATCTTTTATCACATATTGCTATGTAGTACGTAGGTTCCAGTGCTAAATTGAAGATTCTTTCTATTAGGAATACTTCTTTGGGGGTATTTCAATCCCTCGAGAAAATTGCTTTGATTTTAGGTACATAGACTAATCTTTTACACCTTTATAGGAAGCTAATAATAAGTCTTTACTTGCCTTTTTCACGTCTAAGATGAAATACTTTATAGCTGTCGAGCTGTATCAACTGGTCCAGCTCGAACTTTACGGGCCAACTTGATGTCGGCATTAGCAACTCTTATTTCTACCTTCAATGCCAATATTACCCAATCTCGGAAAGTGTTGCATCGTCCTGTTTCTTCTGCCAAGGAGCATGCCTCGCTTAGCAGTCTTCCCCAGATTTCGATTTCGTCGACTGAACTTTGTTTAATTTCTCGACTATTTCACTATTAAGAATTTAAGAGGAGGAATACCATCTCGATAGTACAGATACCAGGCACGTGGGCCCCAATTTGGCTTCTCATCCAAGTCGTCATCATCCGAGTCGGAGCGGGCTGCGAAGCTTTGTTCAATTTCCTTGAGACCGGCGTGGAAGTGCAGCAATCCTGGATCACTCCAACGCTCCCCTAATCCAGAATCGTCTGAATCTGGATCCTCTTGGAGGAATCTGGGGTTATCTGGTTCTCTTCGCATCAAGTGCCTGTTTGAATAAAAATTAGCTTTACTTGAGTTGTCAAACTGGTGTTAGGAGATAGATAGATGATACACTTACATCTTTTTGGGCGGATCCAAACGTAATGCTGCATTATACAGAACCTTGATCCGAAGTGGATGGCTGTGTGCACAATCGACTTTTCCATCTCGATATATTCGTTCGAGTTCCTTTGCGTACCGTGATTCGTGAACGTTCCGCCCGTTACTATGAAATGAAACGAAGCGCTTCAATCGCAGAAACCTCGCTGTCCGACCTCGTAAACTATCCATTTCGTGGTCAAATTGCATGAAAATGGTATCGAGGTCGGTCTGGAGCTCCTGGTCTCGGTCTCGGCCCTCATCCAGGCTAATGTCTCTGAGGCCTGTGCAGAGTATGTCTCTTCTAGCTGTCATAGTCCGAGTACAGCGGTTGATAAGTGAAGTAGTGGCTTTGTCCGTTTCTGGCAGATGGAAAGTAACATTCTGAACGTTGCGCAGCTTGCAGAAGAGCAATAGCATTGCTCTGATATCGTCTGAGAAACCCTGGTTATCGGGAATATACTCACGCGTGATTGTTTGTCGCGGCTTCCCCTTCAAGAACCATTTTTCAGATTTCGTATCCTGGAAGTATATTTCAAGATTCATGAGATTCTCCGCCATCGAAAGTAAGTCCATCCAATTTCGGACATTCATCCATAGAGCCACCATTTGCCCAGGATCTCCGTGGACTGGTGCGTCGATCTCGAATCTGATCCCTTGAAGCCGCTTGTATGGTAGGTGTCGAAACCTTTGTATGATGGTTTCGGAATGAGGATACCAGCAGCTCCCACGTGAGTTTGTTACTGAAAGTAAAGACTCGCTCGATGGTTGGTAGTAGGAGGGTTTGGATAGTTTGAAGGTAAGGACATCACTATATAATAAAAATGATGCTTCCTTAAACATTTGCTTGCAGGTCCTGAGAAATCCAAACTTCTCTCCCGGGTCAAGGTATTCTATATCATCCCCGTCATTATCACTAAGAGAACCCTCCCACTCGCGTTCGTAATCTTGTAGAGTCCAGGGGTTCAATAAGCGTTTCCATATGATAATGCGGACTTCTGGGGGGAGTCGGCCTAAATTCCCCATCAAAATCGTATCCGTATCTTGACAAGCCATTAGGTCTGAAGCTGCGGAGGTCGTTGTGCTTTGGTGTCTTTATCTTTCTTGAGGTACGGCCTGAAGCTGCGGAGCTCGTAGTGTTGCGGAGCTCGTAGCGCTGCGGGGGTTTTATCTTTTTCGAAGTGTAACGGAAGCTGTGCAATGAAGATTGAGTCTAAATCTGGAATTACTTTCTTGGTTGTGGTTGATAAATTTCCACTGTGCGTGATTTCTTACCTCGCCAACGGAAGGTACGTAGGGAGAAATACTTTTAGTTTAGATTTAGATAGACTATCCATAATACTTTTTTTTAGTTTCAGCCAAACTATAGTGCCAAAACGCTAAATTGGCTCTAGTCAGTCCAGACACCTATAAGGCGTCATAAATGTACTACAAGTTAAGATACTCGGCGTTGTGGCTAAGATATCCGTCCCTTTTAGTCCCATCACCTAATCAAGATATTTAGCAGCTTTTCTTACGACGAAGTTTATTACAAAGCATCTGCTTTCGATGTATACCTTTTTGGAGATAACTTTAGACTCTTACCCACCCACGCATTCTAATTATCGCTCTTACTAGCGCAAATGCTCCGTTCTGAAAATAGGGTCTGTTTTAGAGACCAACTTCCCTTTAATGTGGCATTATAAATAGTCCCGGCATCTCTCTATACCCATCGGGTTTTTTCCCCGCTTCATGGCCGGAGTAGCAACGGGTATTTCTAATAAGCATGTTCTGCAGTTCTCTCACATGCCGGCTTCTTAGATAACCACAAGGGCCTGCTAATTAGCGCGGTTCCTTATTGGCCGTTAGAGCAGTTAGAGCATATAGACCTCCTAATTAGGCAATACGCATTTTTAATAGTGGGGCAGGCATTATAGTTCCTATAAAGCCTCTAAGAACATTCGGTTAATAGCTTAGTATAGAATGCACTAATTTAAACTTCACTTTTTAAACACTTTACAATTGCATTTTATCTACTAATTGCAACACCTTCTTAGCTTGCTAAAAAGTTAGATGCGGTTCTTTTTTATATATTCTCTTATTTATATAAGATTCCCTCTTCTATTAATATATAAAGTATATTATTCTGCGCTATAACCTTTTTTTTTTTTATTATAAGAATTATAGATTTTTATATATACTTAAATGCCATCTACTATTCCACTACTATATACTCTACTACTCTCCTATAATATCTCTAAAGGTTATATTTACTATATAACCCTTAGTGACTTTATCTAGTTTATATCTAATACTTTCTAATTAAACTATAGCCTCTATTAGTCTAACTATTATTTTTTGTACCGACTTTTAGTCTAAAATCAATATTATTTAACTACTATCCTTTATATTTAACTCCTACAATTTGTCTAGCCTTACTATACCTAATATACATATCTACTAATTTGCTATATAACTATAGAGCAAGTTATAATTAAATAGTAGCTATTAAGCAAACTGCATTATATTATATATTAATGCTAATAATTCTCTAATAACCAATTTTATAGGTATTAGCTTCCAAATCCCACTATAGATATAGTAAATATAAGAGGCAGTAATACTATATATAATATACTAGATTTGATAAGTAGAAGGGAAAATGGTATAGTTAATGCAATATTGTATTAAGGTAGAGTAGCTTTAATAGCTATACTAATACTAGCAATACAGGCAATACTAATAGCTCTAAGAACTCTAATAGCTAATAAACGCTTAATACTAATAGCTCTAATAACTCTAACACCTAATTAGAGTTTAAGCTCTAGCAAGCCTAGAAAGGATAGGCAAGCTAATAGATAGGGCAAGCATATAAAGAAGATAAAGCGCAGTTTAGGTGTATATATGCCTACCAAATTAGCTAAACTAGTTAATAATTCTAAGGCTATATTGCAGTTGCATATTAATAGGATTATAGATATAGAACTTATAGACCTGCATTTAATTATTAGAGCTTGCTTCTCTAAAGTAAATATAAGGCAATAGAAGGCTATCTTAACCTAGTGTTTAAGATATATTCTTAAATAACTAAAGCCTAGACAAGGTAATACCCCTTATAAAGTCTAAGTCTATACCCTTTATTAGTTAATTTTCTATAATAATAATACTATACTTATTGCTTAGATAGGCATTAGTAAAAGCTTAATCTTCTATGCTTACTCTATTCTAACTTAGCAAATTACTCTTTAAATTATTCTCTTAACTATATTAGATAAAGAGCAGTATAGTATAATCCTTACCCTTAGATACACTAAGCCTTATATTCTTATATCTTAAATAAGAGTAGAAGATACTACTTTATTTAATAATATTACTAATAGAGTGTATACTTATATTCTACTATTACTAGAATAGGTATATTCTTCTATATTTAAATGAGCACTTAAGAATAAGAAACTTTATAAAAGGATTAGTCTTATTGCAATTAATAAATGCTATCTAATTAAGAGTTAGATAAACTTTTAAAGCATATATTCTATAGCTATAAGCAAACTTAGAATAATTCTAAGCGCTTAGATAGTATAGTTTAGGTGTATTATAACTATAATAATAGTAGTAGAGGGGATTGTTTTATCTAGGAGTAGTTTTTAGAAGGTTAGCAATTAGTAATACTAGATATAGCTTATTTGCACTACTATTAATCGATCTAAGGTTTCTATTTAAGTCTATCCTTTATAATAGAAGCAGCTTATAAAGTGTGATCACTTATACTTTATAGTTAGAGATATATATTATATTACTAATATAGTATTAGAGATAGGCGCAGTAGAGAAGTAGAGAGTACTCACTTTAAAAAATAT
>QGMG01001133.1:0-12018 GCA_007825325.1 Lachnellula cervina
ATAAATATATAAGGTTATAGCTTATAATAAGTAAGTTAGAGATTAAATTAACTAATAAAAATATAGTAATCTTATTTAAAACTAATAAGAAAACTAATAAGAAATAATATTATATAAACTTAGATTAAGTAATTAGAAATAGTATTTAATTAGAAATTTAAACCTAGTTGTAAGCTAGGTACTAGAGCCTATTCTAGACTTAGAGAATCTAAAGAAAAAAAAAAAAGAAAAAAAACTTCTTCTTTACTTCTTTTTATTATTATTATTATTATTATCTTCTTTCTTCTTAGCTTTTCCCTTTTCTCTTATCTTCTCTAATAGCTTCCTAGCTTACTTTTAGTAGAAGGTTTTAAGGTACAAATAAGATAGAAGTAGTTTAGTAAAAGTAGCTATAAATAGTTAGCTTATTTAAAGATATACTTAATATAAGACTTATAATAGAGCTTAGTAGAAGTTATTAGAGCTATATTTAATTCTAGGAAATACAAATTTTAGTATTATTATATAATTAATTAAAGGATCTAGGATTTACTTATTATAATAGATATAAATAGTACTATTACTATTCTATTAGCAATTAGTACAAGTACTATTAAACTTCCCCTCTATGTTTATATAGAGCTTAAATAGCTCTCTTAGCTTAGTATTAATATAAGTCCTATAAGGTTTAGTAGCCTCCTTACTATATATATATACTAGTATAAATTCTAAGTTATACTTTTACTTTTCTAAAGATTTAAGCTCTTTGCTAAGCTGTAACTCTAGCTTCCTAACCTCTATTAGCTCTATAATTCTCTTTATAATAAGATTAGCATTTTCTAGTATAACTATTAGATCAAAATTATATACTAGTAATAGTAGTAGTAGTAGTAATAGAAGAGAAGAAGCATATAGTGTAGTAGAGGTATATAGTATAGTAGATACTCTTATAGACTAGAATAATATTAGCTATAGCTCTATTATTATTAAAAGCCTCAAATGACTTATCTTCTTTATAGTAAGTTTAGATACTAAGGCGCTAAGCTTCTTCTAGTAGATATTCTTAAGCTTATTATTATTAATATCTATATTATAGAGGTCTCTAGTAAGCGTATTAGAGGGAGGCATAGCGCTAGTATAATATAGTTTAAGTGTATATAAAGTTAAAGGGGCCTAGTTAAGAAGGTTTACTTATAAAGATTGATTTAGAATATAATATATATATTTATAAATGAATTTTTAGTGCAAAACAATTAAAACTAGTAAATGCTTAAGTCAGATAACTATTACACTTATAGAAAATATTAATTCTATAGTAGTTATATTAATAATATACTATACATTACTATATGTTTTAGTGAGAGGGCGGTTCTACTCATTTTAGACTTTATAAGGGCGGTTCTAGTAATAAACGACTTTGCGGGGGCGGTTTTGATCATTTGACGTAAATTCAAAGATCAATATCAATAACAATGTTGAGCACCGCAATAATCAACTTCGTGCTTGGAGACATTACAACACCGCTGTTTGTCACACCGCGCAGCTGCTGGATCTCAAAGACCCGACTTGCTGCCGGGTAGCTTTGATATCATGCCTCATATTTATCTGCCTAGAACTTATCCAGGATAACCACACAATGGCAATCATCTGACAGGCGGGCTGAGAATGCTCCTCTCCTGCCAGAACACTGGAATGGCTGGATCCTTTTTACCCAGCCTCGAAAGTCTTACCAAAAGCCTTAAGCAAATCTTTGGCCGGATCGTTGTCCAATCCTTATTTTTGGGAGACGCTCGTTATGACGTTAAGGTCATACCAATGCTTTAGAAGTTCAAATTACCAGTGATAATCCGGTCAATCACCGAAGCGAGAGACCTGCTAGGGTATTTATTTCTCTCGACATATCCCTTCTTACACTTAATTGCTAGAAACCCGGGCCACCATGCAGGGAGCGTCTACCAAAAACAAACTCTGACTCTTCTCCAGGACTGAATCATCTTTTGCGCGACTTCGTGGATACTAGGCAAGCACAATTCGCCACCCAAGATTTCACAGGCCTCTTTCTTCTAGAAATACACGGCATTTCGTTATCAATCATGCTTGAAACTGCTCTCGACAAAAAGGAGACTTTCTTCGTGACTCCTCCGCTGTCATTTCTCCGCATCATCAGTCTCGCAGACACCCTCGTCGCGCTGCATTCCTCTAGATTGCCGCGATGCTCTTCCCACCTCGGCACAATAGCGCCTCTATCTTACACAGCCGTAAAATGCTGGAGTCCAACTCTTCCCACAAAGGCCATTGCACTGGCCGGCAAGTAGATAAGGCATCTGGAACGCGAGCATGGCGGCGACGATGGGATAAAGAATTACAGATATGGAAGAGGAGGGTTTGAGGCATTCGAGCGACAGGGGGGTTGAGCTAGAGGTTGTCAAGGCGAGAGTCTGCTTTGGTAATGTAAGGCCGTGGTACAACGGAAGATGCGAAAGCGTTGAAGATTTTGGTGGGTGAGAAACCGGAGCGTATGTAGGAGAGGAAGGAGAGGGTCGTGACTTGGTAATTCACGCCATTCGGGATAACAGACCAAGATAGCTCAGCCTATTTTCCGTCGAATATCAAGCTAGATGATTATCTCTGATGTCTGCTTTACGAGGAAGCGTCATCACCCGACGGTGTCGAACCTCGCAAGAGACAAACAAGGTGTGGTACCATTATAAGATTGCTATCTATACAGTGCTCAGTTTTCCAGACGCTTGAGATGTTGGCAACGTCAGGGAAACGCTAGTGCGAAGAAGGTTTCCCAGTAGAAAATTCGAATTGAGTACATGGTGACGCACGATTTTGCAGAGTTCAGCGAATAGGACACCTCAACACTTATTATTTATCGAGCTTCTTCAAAGCCGCGTTAACATTTTTGGCGCAGCTCGAATTCCACGCATTTAGGCAGGCTACTCTCTCTTTGCAAGCAAGTCATCCTCGCTGCGAATGCTTCGCGGGTTATAATGGGAGGCATCCCCAGAACCCAGTCATTTTCGACGAACCCGCTAATCACAACCATTCCATCCAGCACTACCAAAAGTCGGTCAGCGCTGATTCTTTAACACCACCACTTTCCCGAAATGTCAAGCAATTATTTTTGGCCGAGCAACAAATAACCTCCCAAAGAGGACGCTCTCTTCTCGTCTATGCCTAAATCCTCTACATCTCCTGCAGATTGATAATCGATGGACATGTGATATTGCGGGGTAGAGCGGGGTCTACGGAGTAACTTAAGAGAAATGATCCCACAGCGCTTCTAAGTATTTAGGGGAAACATTCCGTTTCTGGCTACGAAAAGTGTTACTCCACAAGGACTCTTCATCAAGCGAAGAAGAGTCTTACGAGTTCTTAAAAAAGATTTAAAGCTCGGAATAAGACTCGGAAGTTAGACCAGGCCCAATGTACTAATTACTCAATTTAAGGATGCAGAGAAATTATCTGTTGAAGATAACTCACTTTAGAACCTTAGAGCTATGGGAAAACAGGCCGTTTGATGAAGTTGTTGTTTTATAGTAATATGGCCTGGTAGGAGTATCCGGCCAGGCAAAGTCATTCCTCGTTAGATTACAAGTGCTCAAAATAGCAGAGCTCTCATTCAGGTCTACTGCGAGGGATTCAAGTTTAGGTCTCAAATGAATTATATTATATTCCAGCCCAGCCAAACTCCACTCGAAATCACTTTTCTCCACTCTACTAGCGCCATTACAAAAACCATTATCATTCATCCAACTTCTCAATCGCAGATCAAAGGGCAACTGGCGAACTGGCATTCAGTTGCACACACAGTAGTGCATTGCTTTGTAATGGTGACAGCAGTTCCCTCGGCATTACAAACTCCCTTTAAAGATGTTAGTTTCCAACTTCGATAACGCAGCGCGAGCAGTAATTTACCTCGCAGTTTGGTGGGAAGCCATCGGTATGGGGCTGGCAGTCTTGGCAGTACGACTGTCCTGGGTTGCAAGTTGTCTGGCGAACTTCGAGGAACGCGGGGTTGTTTGGAAGGGCGGAGACGGCTATCGTGCTGATGAGGCCGAAGGCGAGGGCGGTGAGGCTAGAGAATTGCATCTTGAGATACTGGAAGTACTTGTGTAGGAAGGATATGAAAGTTTCGAGGAGTTATTTATGAGTTTGATAGGGAATTGTCTGGGGAGACTCTAGACTTAAATACACATCTGAATACGAGGGGCAATTCCGCAACCGTATTAAGTGAGCTGATGTTGGACAAAAGAATATGAAACGGCAAAATAGTGCCTGCCTGATCCCACATTCCTAATTAAAACTTACTTCTATACGAATTGAGGCAATTCATAGCCAATAATGCCGATGTAGTGCAATGTTGTGGCTTAAGCGACACGTAAAGCTGATGCTGATGCTGATGAGAGGCGCAATGCTGACAGTCGTGTTACGGGTGAGTCGCCCTTATAAGCCTTATTTAAGCATATCACGGGAGGCGACATTCACAGCTCGTATTAGTGAGAAATGAATGGACTAAGTATGCAGTGCGTATGCTGGGTCCCTTTAGTGTTCTACCCCGCCTAGGATATTATAACTAGTGCTGCTTTCTACCCACCTATAACTATTATTTCTCTTTTAATTTTTCTACTATATAAAATAAAATAAAAAAGGCTTCTTTTATTATTTCAAGTAACTTAGATCTGCAATTATATAATATATTCCTAAACTAAGAAATGCTTAACTTTTATTATACTTCTTAAACCTTTAATACTTCTAGAGAGATACTTACTTAATACTTTATAATATCCTACGCGCTAGGTATATTAAGATTCTTATAGTTTCAAAGAACTCCTAAATCTCTATACTAGCTTTTATTCTATTCTATTTTCTTAAGCGTAGGATTTCTACTACTGAATATAGAAAATATAAATCCTTTTATACAATTAGCCCTTCGAGCTAATACTAAAAGAAACAAGCTAGTTCTCTATAGAGTTTCTCTATCTATTAGAATATCAATCTTAAAAAAGTCTTATTAAGCCTTATATATTACTAATTCCGAGTCTTGCAAGTAGTATAAACAATCAAGTGTACACAGAACTGTCCACGAGCTAACGAAATGGCCACATCGGTTAAATCAAATGGTCGACAACTTCGGCCTCAGCTTACACAGTCCCGGTAATTCCTCCGCTTACTGAGATAAACTGTGCAGTGATCCACCGGCTCTTTTCTGATACTAGCAGCAGCGTAGCATCAGCCAAATCCTCCACTGACCCGAGGCGATTCGCAGCTCGCGTCTGTTCATACATAGAAAGCTGGAACGCAGTTGGAGACCCGTCGGGGGCAAACAGTATATCTTTCGCCATATCTGTTGGAACTGGGCCGGGTGCGAGTGTATTGACGGTAATGCCACGGCTCTTGCCAAGCTATCCGGCATTTCGTTAGATGGTTGCCAAGCGTAGGGCGTAGAAGAACACCAGAAAAAGCTTACCTCGCCAGCCCATAGCGTTGTCAGGGCATCCATTGCAGCTTTTGTCGCGCTATATACAGGGGGTGGGACCAAAAGCTTCGAGGAAATGGAGCCGATGTTGACGATGCGGCCGCCTTTTGGCATTCGACCTATGCCAACAACAGCTTGTGTCATGTAAATCACGCCGAAGACGTTTATGGCGAATTCATATTCGAGATGCTCTTGTTTCACCTCCAAGAGAGAGGTTTTGCGTGCAGTTGCTGCGTTGTTGACTATAACAAATAACTAATCAGTTTTGTCCAACTACCCGGAAAGAACATCACAACACCTATAACATACCAAGAATATCAATGTGATTGACGCTAAATGCTTTCAAGATTTGCTCAACCATGTTCTTCGCAGTATCGTAATTTTCCACCCCTCCTTTTACAATGGTGGTTTTGGTGCCAAACTCTTTGTTGATACTAATCGCTACTTTCTCAGCCCGTGCCTTGGAGTCCTCGGATACATAATGAATTGCTACAGACGCGCCGTTACGAGCTAAAGCTCTAGCGATGCCAGCACCGATACCAGTCTCTCTGCCAGACCCCGTAACCAAAGCAGTTTTTCCTGCAAGTGAGAGTGTGTCGGCCGGCATATTTAGTAGTTTAGTAAAGACAGCTATTGAAGCAAAGGATAATACAGCTAGTTTCGAACTCTTAGTAGCAAATAGCTGTGCTTTATATATACGACAGAGTTGCTATTATAAACCATCAAGTTATAAAAAGCCGGAAAACCAAAACTGTTTTATCTACGAGGCGCCGCTCCTGTTGATTATAAAAATCACGGAGGTTTGTCGCCGTTCCGGATCGTTTGACTAATACTTTACTAATATCACGGCAGGACTGTCTCCGATCCGAATCATTTGACTAATGCTGTATTTAGATACCTCTCTTAAGCTTAGGAAGTCGCAATAAACATTTGTCTATCTATATACCAAACGAACGGCTTGGTACTTGCACCCGAATTCTCAGACCTCTCCTTATCATTACACTCAGAATCGTGCCCGGCAAATCCCTAGTCATCCTTATCCTCGGAGCAGGACAAAATGTTAGCCAGGCAGTCGCTCGAACTTTGGTACAGGGGTATTTGGGAAGCTATCAAAAGCCCCAAGAATCAGTATGCCGAAGCCTTAAAAATCATCCTTGGTGGTTTGGGAGAATGTGATTATAGTAAGGGATACTTGGAACCTACTAAAGGTTAAGTGTACTAAGACTTACATGCTGACTTCAGTCAAATATCTAAGAAAGATAAGTGGGTTTAAGTATCTGGTGGTTTCTATTAACACAGCATAGACCAGCTTACTTACCTATTATCAAAAGCTAAGAAATGCAAACACATGAATGAAACTCTCTTATAGTAACAAAATTATTTTCCGAATCTTGGTAGCTGCACTAAAGGTTTGTAAAAACTATAAATAAGTCGTAGACGGATTCCTGTACTCGCCAAATCTCACACTTGAAGAGTCTAGTATGAAATAGAGTCATTAAGCAAGCTGAACAAGCATATCCAGGCTGTAATACTAAATCTTCATGGAAGAAGCGTCGAAATCATTAAAGCTCAGACGTCGACATGATCGATAATGAATCAGATAAAGACCTAGGAAGCGCGGGCTATGCGAAGGAGATTTTTATTATACGCCGACTCTTATAATAATGCCGCGAAACGCTTTGCAGCTGCAGACCTTATTGCCTGGTAGATGATGTTCTGAATCGAGCTATACTATTCATCCGGACCGAGAAGAGGCCATTGATATGCTTCTTGTGGGTGGGCAAGATAGCTCTTCCTATGAGGGATCAGGTAAAGATGTTCGCACATGCACTTCCAAAGGTCTGTCAGCAAGCTGAAATAGGCAAACAAATTAATTATAAGATTTGCGATACAAGGTTCGTTTTCGAAAACTCTAGGCCTGCATTATCAGTGTCGACTCGTCTTGTTCTTCTCAGGACAACACGTTGCATCAATTCTTTCAATGAAGTCTTCTACGCTCTCCCTTGCTACAGGATCTCCCGTTCCCGTGTGCTGATGCGTCTTTGTCCCCAGACCAGAGTGTTCTACACCCATCATGAGCTGATTAGTAGCAGCAAGGGCATTTTGAAAGTAGCCCCAAGCTTCAAGGTCTTCTTTGGTGGCTGGGACCGGCATGTCCCAGTATTGGTACGTAAGTGCGAGCACGATGTTCAGAGCTGCCCACCATCCTGGGTCACTGTCTTTGCAGTCTAGACCGTATGCAGAGTCGAATTTTGACATGAAAGTTTCTTGGTCAAAAAGACGATGCACAGCATTAAATCCTTGGAAAAATATTGTGATGAGGTGTAAAGCCTTCTCTTTTGACGGCAGCTCTTGAAAGACTGGTGTTCCCCTGCTAATGGAGTTGGTATTCAGACGAAAATTTGGTCCTGGAGTTCCAGAAACGAGCACTGGCATGCTGTCAGCGAGGAAAGCTACGTTGGGACTTGGAATACTTTGTTGGGATGGCGTCGTGATATTTGATGTTTGAAAAACACGGGCAGATTCTTCAACTTCCGGAGGTGCAGAGCCCAATAAGCTCTCACCGAAGGCGTAGGAGGTTATGTTCGAAGGCTGATACTCGTTGAAACCCGCTAGATCTTGTGCTTTTGGATCGGTGTCGGATTCTAGGTCGCTGTGGAATTGCCGTCCCTCCAGTGGTAGTCTTAACTGGCCTTCCATCCATGCCAGTCTCTTTTCTAATTCCTCGACACGCCTGTCCGTATCCCTGGATTTAATTAGTAAATTGTCGTCTAACTTGTCTCTTTTAGCCTTGAATGCTTGCCTTGATACTTGCTTTCGACTTCTTAAGACACTGAACGGGGTGAAATGGCACGGAATCTTGCTTTTGACGCACTGTGCGCAATGATCTGAGATAGGTTCACAGCGAATCTTCTTTTTCCTACAACTATCGCAAGCCTATTCTTGTCAATTATGTGACAGCGGATGCTGTCAGGTAAGAGGGTACTGACTCTAGTAATGAGTCTCCTCGCGCTCTCCTCGCTCTCCCCATTCGAATCCAAGCGGAGCGGCTGCGCCATTATGTTAAATGTAGACTGGGATCTCGCAACCAGCGGAAGTTAGGTGATTTTAGAGAAGTGCAGCGGTATATTATAATAGAAAGGAGTAATTAAGAAGTGGCATTGACCAATGTTTGTAACTGTCGCCTTAAATATATCTAACACACCCATAGCCGCTAAAGAGTTGATTTCAAAGCACGTCACCTGACCGGAACCCCTGGTTAAACTATGCCCCTGGCGACCCTGTGCAAGCCTCGGGGCGTTGACCATGGAGGAATAGGATAAAGACAATTTATTTGAATGGGAGTAAAAGAAGAAGGCCGCGGGAAAGGTGTCAGTGCACTTGGTGGAGGTAGTTGAGCGATGACTACGCTAGCTTAGTCATCTACTCCGTATAATTGCACCTCATGTCGCATCTCGCGTTGTATCTTAACTTCCTTCCATAGACTTCACTTCAATTGATTGTCTTACCCAGCCTAGACCAACGAACAGAATGGAAAGTAAGGTCAATAATAGAGAGGTATCTCTATATGTTGGTCCATATCCCCTTTGCATATAGCAGATCTCTAACATGGGGATTGCCCTAGGACAAGTATGATGTGACCAACTGCATCCGCGTGCTTAAATCCTTCAAATGGGCAACTCTCCTATCTTTTGCCGGAACTGTAGTTGTCCCTATATAGTCTGCACCGGCAGCTAAGCTCGTTATCGGGCCATCCTGGGTGGAAGCCGAGTTCGCTGAAAAGCTGTCTCGGTCCAGAGAGTGCTGCGACCCGGTGAGCGAGGAGGCGAGGGGTTGATCCGATTCCAGCTCAGGCATCGAGCACCTTGAATTCTTTATCATCGTGTAACTTCCCCAATTCCTATTTCTCCTCATTTTCAAGAGTGCTCGCGAAAGCTCTTTATTCAATCCTTCCATAGTACGAAGTACAATACTCTGAGTAATACTTACAATGGCGTCTGAAGATGAGAAAGGTCCTATTGCGACAGCCTCTACGAGGCCAGCTACAGAAGAGACAAGTCATCAATCAAATACGATGGCCACAATTGAAGATGACGACGAGCGATTGCTCGCCCAAATTGGTTACAAGCAGGTTTGACTCTCTGGTGCGGTTCCTTCACCGTCTACGTTGACGCAGTCGTAGGACATGAGCCGGCATTTCAACCAATGGTCCATTCTCTCATACGCCATATCCGTGCTTGGTGTTCTAGGATCCGTTCCTGCTACGTACGGGACTCCTCTCAGCCTCGGTGGCCCCGCAGCTGCTGTATGGGCATGGTTCATCGGGTCGATAATGGCTTCATTTACATCGGCGTCAGGTACGTAAGCCACGTTTTTGAAAGCAAGACAAGTCTGATATTCAAGCTTCACAGTTGCCGAACTCGTTTCCGCCTACCCAACTGCTGGTGGCATGTACTTTGTGACCAAAAGCGTCGTCCCTCCCGAGCATGCAGCGTTATGGGCTTGGGTGATTGGCTGGCTTAATCTTTTGGGACAAGGAGCTGGAGTTGCTAGTGTCTCTTACACTGTTGGGCAAATGATCCTGGCTACAGCCACCATGAACTCCAAATACGACCGCGTGGCGGAAACATACGCTTACACACCGTACAATATCTCACTATCTGACATTTCACCACAATACTAACATCGATCAGAACCCCGCTGCATATAGTCCTCCTAACGATAGCGTTCCTAGTCTTCTTCGGAGTGATTTGCTCCCTGACAACCAAGAAGCTGCATGAGATCGAGCTCTGGTTCGGACCCATCAACATTCTCGGTTCACTTGCCATCTGCATCACACTTCTCGCTCTCACCCCAAACAAACAGAACGCGAAATGGGTCTTCGGGCACTTCGTCGACGGTTCTGGTTGGGGAACCGGCTTCTCGTTTCTCCTCAGCTTCCTCTCCGTGGCATGGGTCATGACCGACTACGACAGCACGACTCACATGTCAGAGGAAACCCATGATGCCGCAATCCAAGGCCCGAAAGCAATCAGATGGTCCGTCACTATTACGGGCATTGTCGGGTGGCTCATGACGATCACATTTTGCTTCTGTATTGACGATCTAGATGCCGTTGTAAAAAGCCCCACTGGAGTTCCAGCTGCGCAGATATTCCTGAATGCGGGCGGAAGGAAAGGTGGCACAGCGATGTGGTTCTTCGTGATACTCGTGCAGGCATTTACGGGCGCCTCTGCTATGATGGCTATGACTCGGATGACCTATGCCTTTGCCCGCGATGGAGCCATTCCATTTTCGCGGTATGTACTCATATCCGGTATATTATGATATTCACTAACTTGATCATCATAGCTTCTTTTCCAAAATCAACCAGCATACCAGAACTCCCGTCAACGCAGTCTGGCTTTGCGTCGGCTTTTGCAGCTGCATGACACTCATCGGCATCGGATCCACACTCACCATAGTCGCCATATTCAACATCACCGCGCCGGCCCTTGACTTTTCGTACGCGCTCGTTATACTAGCACGTAATATCTACGCCAACCGTATTCAATTCGTCCCCGGTCCGTACCAGCTTGGCATGTGGCAGAAGCCCATTAATGCCATTACGTGCACTTGGGTGTTTATCATCAGTATTGTGCTACTGTTCCCTACTATTAGACCAGTCACGGCGCTGAATATGAACTATGCCGTGGCGGTGGCGGCTTTCATTGCTGTGTTTAGTTTGGGGTGGTGGTTTGCTGGTGCGAGGAGGTAGGTTTTTTGATAATTTTGGAGAAGCATGCTAAAGATGTACAGGACGTATACTGGTCCCAGGACAAAAGAGTTGCTTATTCAAGTCAACACTGAAGAAGGCAATGCAGATGGGGAGGAGGGGGAGGGGGAGGAAGATAATATGTCTTCTTGACTGTATGAAATTCATCTGGTTGTTGGGAGAAACCGGCCTGGAGACTTGCACGTGAGGATTCAAGGAGCCCGTATTATGCCTAGACATTTTACATGACGAAATCTATATAAACGGTCCTCGTCTCGGTGAGAATTTCATTCTGAGTAACAAAAGCTTAACGCAATGGGTATTGGAACGATAGTAATAGTTATATGGACCAGGAGGGCTAAGCTTGTTGGTTTCTGATTTGAGGAAAGTTTTGTGAAACTGAGAATATTGCTATGGCAACAAATAGTTCACTTCCAATAAGCCAATGTCTTCTTCGTCCTAGTGGGAAAGCTCTTGATGAAAGATATCGTTAAAAGGTTATCTCAGCTCTCAGACCCTCGTTTTTTGGTCTTACAGTAGTGTTTTACGGGAATCGACCCACTTCTAACTATTTAGCCTAATTTTACCGCCCCACTACCCTTCTAGCTAATCACACCCCTCTATTCCCTCCACACACCACTAGACCAAACGAGGGTCTAAGAACATATAGGAGATTTTGCTATAATATGCGACTTTTTTAGTGTAGACAAGCCTCCCACATAAATCACTATAACTCGACCTTTAATAAAATTATTATAAAAAAAGTAAAGAGTGCATTTAAAAGCGTATATAATTCTCT
>QGMG01001134.1:0-11992 GCA_007825325.1 Lachnellula cervina
CTGCTAATATTGCTGCTCGAGGTGGTGGGGCTCTGGGTCTGGGACTGGGAAATAGAGCTGCTAATATTGCTGCTCGAGGTGGTGGGGCTCTGGGCATTGGAAATAGAGCTGCTAATATGGTTGCTTGAGATGGTGGAGCTCTGGGAAACATTACCAGCACCTCCCCCGCCTGTTGTGCCGCCTGACCCAGCATTGCCTCCGCCACCCGACATAGCTGTAGTCGTGGGAGTAGTCGGAGAAGTAGCTACACTTGTTGCAAACGTGGTAGGGGTAGTTGCATCGGCCAATATCGAAGTCGTAGGCAATTCCGTAGCACTACTCGACATGCTGGAGCTGCTGGACGCAGCGCCCTCAGGCGGCGCAACAACCGCACATTGTGCTGTGTTGATGTTGTTGGTATCGAGGGTAACGGCTGCGTTGAGAGCAAACAGGCCTCCACTGTTCGTCGCTCCGGTCGCGAAGGAGATACTCGCCATGGCAAAAATGTTTCCCTGGAATGATGTGGCGCTACCGATACTAGCAAGGGTGCCGATTTGCCAGAAGACGTTGCATGCTTGTGCGCCGTTGGTGAGCAGCACGCTGGAGGCCGATGCAGTGGTAAGTTGCGAGGCGATCTGGAAGACGAAGCGGCTGTCCGATGCGCCGCCACCATCGAGGATCAGTTGTCCTGTGAGTTGGGCTGAGGATGTGAAGGTGTATGTCCCACCCACGAGGGTTTGGCCGCCGAGATCCTGGCCGGTAAGAGACTCGGTCGAGGCAAGACCGGCAAGCATGTTGTAGGTTGTGCTTGCGTCGGCTTGGGCCTGCATGGCTACGGCATCGTCGTTGTGTATGACGCCGTTCATGACTTGAGCCGACGTAAGTCCTGTGATGGACGTTCCCGGGTAAATGCCAACATTGCCGTTGATAGTCGTTGCGCCCGTACTGGTCACTTCGGATGCTCCCAGCACGCCAAAAGACGCGTCGGTGCCTGTGCTCACAGATTGGGCATTGGTCTTGAGGATGGAGAGACTGCTGAACAGCAGAATGGATGAGAAGTACATATTATGTCAATCTTCTTAGCCGAGTTCCCCGAAAAAGAGAGAGTAGTCCAGATATGAAATTTGTTCACTGCAGCATAGTTCTCTCTTCTTCTTTATAAATATAAAGAGAGGAGTGGTTTATAGATGGAATGTGGGCGTACGCCTCAGGATATCAGGAATGCGATGGTACTAACAATTACCCTAAAGACAGCTGGAGATCTGAGTATATAAAACTACCTTTTCTACTATATTTTTCGAGTAACCCATCTTTGAACTCACTCTGTAATGCTTCTACCATTAGTTAGTTTTATACAGTGCCTCTGTGAGAGCAAGCTCCTTATTTGCTAAGCTGGGAATCCCATAACTTAGTGCATAAGTGGCTACCCCTATAACACCATTAATATCATAAAAATAGCTTCATCTGAGTGCTCGCAGTAGTAAATCATGAAGTCGAGTGCTGCTGGTAGCTGCCTGTGTCGTAATTCATATTATTGTGAGTCGCTCTATTGCTCTCTAACATGGTTTTGATGATGCCTTGACTTCAGGAACATTTGGATCAGGACGGTAATATCAAGAAGTTAAGATCAAGACATTTAGATCGCTCTTAGGAAAGGGTAGAAGAAAGAAACTGGATGTGTTGATCCGATAAAGGTTGAAGGTGAGTCCGTTGAGGGTGGTTGAGATTTAGACCGGATGTGCGTGGCCTCGTAAAGAACACAAATACTCCGTACCTAGCTTTGAGATTGGTCATTTTTATCTTATGATATGTTTATCGAGTTTCAATGGAGCGTCATCGAGTTGATGTTGCAGCAATTATAGGATGCTGCGATGAAGACAAAAGGGCTGTGGTAGTGTAGTCAGGTACGCTTATGGGATTTACCGGCAGTCCGTCTAGCTCATTGCTGTAGGCCGTGTTCCTAGCCCATGACGAGAGATAGTAACGAAATCAGGGATTAGACATATGCTATGTTGGAGGGGAAGATGCTGGTTAATACAAATCGGGACATAGAATTCACTAGCTATGAGAGCCCCAGAACGCTAGTGGTCATCGGACTTGCACTATATGCGGGGAGTCGGGGACTTGTACTGTATGCGGGGACTTTCTGCTATACCTTATAGGCCGTACGACCGAAAGAGATATAATGTATCCAGGTTATATTACGGATCATGCAAGATCCGGAATAGAACGTAGTCTAGAACGCTGTTTTGGAAATAATATTTATATTCCGCGCTTTGAAAAGTGTAAAAAGAAGATAAGTTCCAGAGCTGGCGGGTAGGAAAAACTTAGACTTGGCTATAGACTGCAGACAAACCCAACTTTATTCTCTTTCATTAGGAATTCAAGTGTAACTACAGCCAACCCTACTTCTTCGCGCTCAACAATGTGTACAGCTGAATCTATAATAGGAGTAAATGGAGTAAATGGAGTAAATGGATTACATGAGATGCTGATTAGAATAAGCTCATACCTCCTGTTTATTAATATCTCAAACCAATCAAACTTTGTCTCAATTATAAGCTTATATAATCCTTGACACCCGCTCCCGCATACACGGGTTATCACCTTCGCCTCCTTTTGACCAATCATAACTTATAAGCTGTCAGCTTAGCGTCAAGACGCCAATAGAAAAAAATATTTGAGCGGTACTCTTATAGGAGGCAATACAATGCGGATGTGACCGAGAGATGCAAGGATTTGATATTCGAGCTGAATGCACGCGGTCAGCTTTTGATATGAGGCGTTGCAAAGTTGGGGCTGAGAGTGGCGGCCGCCGCTAGTATTTACCCCCGTTGAAGTGCATCACAAACCAGGTACCATTAAGTGTATAATAATCTCGCAGATGCTCTTTCTTTACTTCTTACGTTTCTCTGTCCTTCAGTCTATTTCTTACATTCACGCCAAATCCAATTATCTCCTTGCAATCATGTCCTCGAACGCAAACCGTCCAGTTCCTAAACCTCCAGTCAAAGCACCAGTAAAGCGCAATCCACCACCAGCACCTCCATCAGCAACAAAAGTAAAGGTAAAAGCAAAGGCTAAACCCGACCCTGAATCCGAGGAAGAGGCGGCGCCTGCTCCAGCAAAGAAATTAGCAAAAAAGTCACCAGCGAAAGCATCCAAGGCATCAGGGAGCACACTCAAGCCAAAGAAGACTACACCGAAACCAGATCCCGAAGACGGGGACTCTGATGAAGAAACAGCCTCCGTTACAACTAAAATACCTAAAAGAAAGGTACCCCTGAAGAAGAAAGCACCAGAACCAGGTTCTGAAGACGAGCTTTCCTCTTCTGGCAAACCGAAGAGACCAGCGACCAAGGTACCCATTAAACATAAAGCTCCGCCAATCCCAGCACGCAGAAAACCAAAAGCAAATGAAATTCCCAAAGAGGGATATAATAAACAACGTCTGTCTGGTCTTTCTCTCAACCATGAACAGCTTTTAATGTCAGTAACAGAACCGAAATTTGGCGTGGAGCTAGAAACACAATCATTGCAGTTTTTAATCACGTTGAAAAGCACACCTGGTGCACTGCCTCCACAGGTTATAGAGGACAACCCCTTTACGCCAGATGAAGAGAAAGCCATCAAGGGTTCTAACTGGTTATTTTTCGACGCAAAATTCAACCCGAAACCATCTCTGCAACTCGCAAAACCGAACCTGAGCGCAACGGCAGAGACGCTATTTATAGATATGAGAAAACTTACCATGGAAGTCATCTTTGGTGGCAAGACTGGGGAGCCGTGGAAAGCCGAAGGACCACAGGCCGAGCAAGTCGGTGAGGATGTGGTGAAGTATTTCGATGAGTGGGAGAAGGTCAATGGGAAGACTGTCTATGGCAAGCCTGAGTGCGTGACAGATAAACCAGACGTATTCTGGAAAATCGTAGATGCAACGAGAAGCGGAGCGCCGTCTCTGAGCCCGCATTTCACGACCGCTCTCCCACTCTCCGGCATTGCATCGATACTGGATCTCATTGAGCCTGAAAAAAGGCAAAACACATCGTTGACGAAAAGCGCACTTATTCCAAGAACGGAGCAGGCGAAGAAGCTGAGCCTGGTGACGCAAGAACAGATCGAGAAAGCGTGGCCGACTATGAAGGACGAGAAGACCTGGAAGACGCCACAGCTGCAGCTGTATGGGCAGGAGACTACGAGGGGTTTCTTGATCATGGTCATGTCATATGTCAATACGCTCAAGAGCGCGCCTCACAGCGGCGACATCAATCTGAAGACTAGGACTCCGATTATGCCTCGAACGGACTTTGCTGCCATGCTGCATATCGCTTTGGACACCATGAGCGCGACTGGTGCAACGGCGTTCAGGACAAAACTGAAGGATATTGTGTTTCTGCTGGCGGGCAAGGTTGCGCTTGATACGTTGAACTTTCGGTGGGTAGACGAGACGTTAGCGGCTTCTGATCCTAAGCACGAGCAGGAACTGAGATCGGATGCTTGGATTGATGGGTTGGTCAAGGCTAAGGCGCCGATTGATCTGATTCGGGTCAATGATATTAAGTTCCGCGAAGCGCAGGTTGGGGCGTTGGAGAATATCGTTTCGTCGGTTATTGGAGATGAGCTGAAGACTGCAGTGCACTTTTGTCCGGTTTTTGAGTTTAGGGATATGGGGTCTGTTAATATGGCTGATTTGCCGAAAACGCTTGAGGAACTGGAGGAGGATGTGAGGATGTATCATAACGAGGTCAAGGGTCTTTTAGCGGGACATGATGATACTGAGGAAGAGGAGGATGCTGCAGACGAGGAAGAAGATAGTGAGTAATATAGAGCGTAGAGTTGATATTATTTCAAGTTTTACTCACATTCTTCTTTATATTATTGGTATTTAACACGGCAATTATGCCCTCAAAGTATCTCACTAAGTTTCATTTCCGGATATTTCATACATGACTTCCAAACAAGAAATAACGCTTTATTCTCCAATCAACATGCCAAATAAAACAAGCCCTTCTATATCAAACGCTGCACTAACTTCAACCTCCCTTGAGCCTAGTCCAAAGCTTCTTTAGTGAGTAATCATAGCAATCTTGTTATCGTACTTTGCATCCCTCTGCAAAATCAGAGACTCGGTAATCCACTTTCCCACATCCTCTCTCGAGATAGTATATCCAATAGCCTCGGACTCTCTCCCAGTCTTCGGGTCCTCAATCCCCACTCGAATCTTCTTATCAGACTCGCCACCAGCAAAAAAACTCGGACGGACAATGGTAAATCCTTCCCCACTGGCTACCAAGCGTTCCTCCATGATCCCCTTGTCCTGATGCGGCACTTTGAGCGCCACGTGATACAGCGGGATCATCGCGAGGGGAATATCTCTCCCAAACTTGGACATTCCCGTCGTGCTGCCAACAATAATATGCGGACCTCCCACCAGCCCATTCTTCCGCACTTCAGCCAGGGCCTCAATGAGAGTAGCCATGCCCTTCCTGCAGACTTCAGCATCGTCAATACCTGGGCGCATACCATTCATCACGGGCTTCGCGCCGATGGTGGAGACGACGATGTCGACGAATTTCCCGGGCGAGGCTTGCAGACACTTGGATACGGCGGCTACGTCGTGGGCATTGCCGGCGATGACTGTGAGATTGGGCGTGGTGGAGGCGGGGAAGATGGATGTGAGTTTGGCGGGGACGCGGCAGAGTGCGATGCAGTGGTGGCCGGCTGCAAGTGTGGTCTTGAGTGCTGCGAGACCAACACCTGCGCTTGCGCCAAAGAATGCAACGGTTTTGCTCATGGTGATGGTGTTTAAGCGTGGTTTTGGTGATGAGGAGTGATGTTTTGGAATAGTAAGATGGATGGCGTGAAGTGTTTAGGGTACGGTAAGTGAGTGAGCAAGTGATTTGACTGTATATTTGAAGAATTGTAAGAATGTAACGAGTTGTTCTTATTGTAAGTGTGCCGGTGATTTGTGTCTCATCCTTAGAGTTGGACGAGACTCCTACTATATATCTTCATCGATGAACCGAAAGTTGCCCGAATCGGCGCTATGAGGCACCGGCACCACAACTCGGGTTTTTCTCGCGGCTTGTCACGTGACATCAATCGGAATGGAGTCTCTCCGCATGGCTAACGAAGGCTTCAGCCTCCACGCCTCAAAATAGGATGCCGTCAACTACCTAGGTAGGCTCGGTTTCTGGCCTAGCTAGTACCTACCAGGTGTAGGCGTATAGCGCTGCCTCTTGCTGGAGAGAAAGCTCTGCAACAAATAGTCATCACGTGCTCCTACTCTGTACTTCGTAAATTAGCTTCGTGCTCCAGTAAGCAGGCGAGGCAGGACAAATGGCCTCAACTACAACTACTTGTCTCGCATACCGTACAATCAACTAACCATATCCGCCCTGCCCACGTACGACGCGACGTCGCGGCATTTCTTGTTAACGCTACTGGCTGCCTAATGTCTAGGCGTCGGCCAAAATAAAGAGCAGGCAAAGTATCGAGAGTCTCATCCGTTTCCATCATGTCGGCTGTGATGGGTCCTTCCACGACCTCGCCCTCCGAGGAAAACGCGAGATTATACCCGACACGTGATGATAATAGGGGTAGCGAGCCCCAAAGGACGGCCGACTCATCAACACCCGCATCCGCACCCGCATCTTCACCCATGCCGAAGAAACGGAGCTGCGTGGTATGCCGATCCCGAAAGGTTCGCTGTGACAAATTGTCTCCATGTTCTAATTGTCGTCGGGCCAATATCGCCTGCGTTTTCCCGTCCACGGACCGTCCTCCAAGATGGGCTCGTCGCCTGGCAGCATCAAACCCGCAAATATTGGCGGTATCCCAAACCCCCGACCCTGCAGCTACTCAGGTTATCGACAGGCTAAGGAATCTTGAGAGCCTGGTTAAAGACCTGAGCGGGCAGTTGGAAGTGGCCAATGCTGCGGCTGCTGCTAATTCGGCAGCGGGTGATTCCTCTGGGGTGAACTCTCCGGGTAGCTCTAGCCACGATCGTGATACAGGCCATCAGAAGGACGTATCGCCTAGTACAAATACCGGAAATGTCGGTTTGCAGAAACAGTTCGGAAGGCTGGTCCTTCAGGATGCTAATCGAAGTCGGTATGTGAATAGTGGATTCTGGTCACGAGTCAACGACGAGGTATGCTGGCTGGTCATATTCACGTCTCGCTTTGACTAGATGGCGGAACTAATCTCCATCACAGATTGATGACCTGAAGATGGAGAGTCACGGTCTTGGAACCTATGATTCCGACACATCAGAAGATGAGGCCTCATTTGGAAAGTCGCCCTCGTCTACACAAGAACTACAACGGACACCTATGGAACGCCATGCGTTCTTGTTTCGACACAATTTAAGCCCCTCTACTCCTGATTTACGCGAATTTCACCCACTGCCCTCACAGATCCCCTTCCTTCTAGATATATTCTCTGAGAATGTCAATGGTATTATGCGCATTATTCATATTCCAACCATCACAAAGATGGTCCGCGATTTACGGGGTAGTGACATGACAAGCTTGTCACCAGCCAACGAGGCTTTGATGTTTTCCATCTACTATGCAGCGATAACTTCTATGGAGGAAGACGATGTAAGTTCGCATTTGAAGGGAATTTGCATCGCCAAAGTGCACGAGAAGCCTGACTAAATCTCCCCCTGCGTTCAGATACAGACCAATTTCGGAGTTTGTAAAACCGACCTCAATCTCAAGTACCGCCTTGGTCTAGAGCTTGCACTTGCAAAAGCTGATTTCCTCAACGTCCCCGATCTTGTTCTGGTACAAACATTCGCCATATTTATCAGTCTTGTTCGCCGCCATGACAGTCCCAGGTTCGTGTGGATGATGACGGGACTCCTCATTAGGATGGGCCAGGCCCTAGGTTTGCAACGCGATGGTGCCCAATTCAAGAAGTTGACTCCTTACGAAGTCGAGATGCGAAGAAGGACTTGGGCAGTATTGTGTTTGCTTGATATAAGAGCAGCTGAGGACCAAGGGTCAGATTATACAATCACGCCCGGCAGCTACGACACGAAATTGCCCCTCAATATCAACGACGCAGATATTGAACCTGAAACAAGTCAGATGCCAATAGGGCGTGAGGGATTGACTGATATGTCAATTCCAATCGTCTCGTGTGAGATAAACGTAATCATCAGGCAGATGATGCCCCAGAGTGCCAAGGAGGGTGCGCCGGGGATAGAAGAGCAAACTCGTCTTCTAAATGAAATATGGCAGAAAATCGACCAAGGCTTCCTTCAGTACTCAGTAGAGGCAGGTAACATTTTGTATTGGGTCCAAATCAATGTCTTCCGGCTTGTGACAGCCAAGTTGACACTATTTATCTACCTTCCTGTCCTCTTCTCTTTACCGAGCGAGCAACACTCAGACCAGATAAGAAACAAGCTTCTAATCGCAGCAATCGAGGTCGCGGAATACAACCACGCTCTCAACGCAGAACATGAAGCTCGTCACTGGCGCTGGATTTACCAGACCTACACCCATTGGCACGCCATTGTCTACCTCTTGATTGAAATCTCGAAACGTCCATGGTCACCTCTCATCGAGAGGGCTTGGATGGCACTTCATAGCCCCTGGCTGATCCCAACGCAATCCAACATGGACAAAAACCAACGGGTCTGGGTTCCTCTTCGGAAGCTGACTGCCAAAGCCAAGAATCACCGTGACTTGCAGATTGAGCTCCTAAAAAACGATCCGCAGGCTGCCGAACGATTGGAGATGGAAGATCAAAGGATTCCGGCTCCAGGATGTCCTGCGCTATTCTCGCCTGGGGTGTCTAAGTCCGTTGAATTTTTTCGCGAGCGATGGCGCCAGCTTTTAGAGGTACCTGGACATCACCCCAAGGAACCTGGACATTCCAGCACCAGCCCACCCACACAATCCACCTACACAACCCCACCTTCCATACCCGCCTACTATTCAGGCGGCTTGGGGTCAAATTCAACGTTCGACCCCGCCTATCCCAGCGCTAGTGGCTTCCAAGCAATCCAGAACCTACCAGCACCAAACCCCCACTCGACGAATGCTCCCGGCGACTTGGCAATGGGACATACGACAGGGTCATCCGATTACAGAGATCCAACGACCTGGAACTCGGGCCTCGTACCCTGGCTGTGGGCCGACGCAGATCCATCCATTGATGTTTTTGCTAATTTGGATGTGGATGTGGATTTTAATATGGATATGGATGGCGGGGATGTGGATTGGTATAATTGGGTTGAGTCGGCTCGGGGTATGGAGTGGGATGCTGGGAATGGACAGGTTTAGAAATTTCATCTATGCTATAATATATTTTGAGGATGGGTCCAGCAAAAGCAAAGCATTTAAGAATTGTTTCTGGTGTGTCCAGGGCTGCTGCCCTATCTGGCAGGAGTGGGGCAGGAATCTGACAAGATTCGCAGTACTTGAAGATTGTTATATCGTACGCCATAGGTGGTTTAGATACTAGTCGAATTTGACCCGGGGAGAGGCGAAGTTGAGCTTCACGTCTAGATACCTTGCCAGGTTATCAGGTAGAAGTATAGTTACAGCGTAAGTGATTTAGATCATCGATAATAGCTGGGTAAGCTTTGTCAAGACTCTCCATTGCCACCATAGCTTGAATTAGATCATCTGAGGTACTGACTGTACGGATTTATAAGTTGAAGGATTTCTTGCTTATAAGATATCAGGCCTCCATGAGAGCTCCCCGAAAAACAATTGACTATTTGTTACCAAGATTAATAAGATATCCTCCAAACTTTTACAAGGTAGTTCCACGATATTGTAGTTCCACGATATTGTAGTTCCACGTGACCTACTCCACCTTGTTTGTAAACTCGCGTCTTCCCTTCGCGTGAAGATGTGTTTCTCTTCAACACACTTCTTAATGGTATCAACTTAAAGAGTGTCGGCCTCAACGACCAAAAATCCAATGAAACGCTAAACCGCTCTTTCGAAATCAAATTCTCTCAATTGAGCGGCCAGCAAAACTTCGACGCTCTTCGTCCCGTCCCCTCCTGACAATGGCACTGGCATTGCTAAGACAGAGCGTGATGTACGCAGTGGCTCAAGCCAGGTAGCTATTCATTCGGATAGCTTATAAGCACAAATCAGCGAGTCACTGGAAGCCAGGAAACAAGCCGGTCTGCCTGGAGATGCTTTCAAGTTTCGAAGAAGAAAATCCAGCGCGCAATCAGTGGACGACGACTTTGACGGCACTGAAGAAGCACTGTTGTTATATCTATCGAGCGCCATATCTACTCTCTTACAGCCCATAGTTTTGAATTGAGTTGGTTCGAGAACACACGTCTAGTCATGGGAACACTGTTTGATATTGCTCATATGCTCGTCAGGGTCAGCAAGGATAACGCCATATGGAAGGACTTCTCCAGCACGGCCAAGAAGCTTCTTTTATCTGCTATTCTGGTTTCTTCTGGGGCTCTGATGCTAAGCGGATTGTGGCTCTAATCTGTGAGCTTGGACTTGATGCTATGGAGGAGTCGGCTAGAGCTCCTTACTGCCATGCAGATAGCCTGCTTGCGCGCATGGTGATCTGAGAAGCATCGCATCTATTATCAAGGCGGACGATTAAACTCTCCGTCCTGGTTTCCATACAAACTCTTTTCGGTATGTATGGTGGTCAGCCGGGCGAACAATATCCTTGCTGTCAGCCGCAGACAGCCAGGCAGCCAGCACCTGCCAGCTGCCAACATAAGACCCCGCACTCCACCCTTTCCATCCAGATAGCTACAACGCACACGATTTTATCTTCCAAGTCACTCTTGGTACCGTCAAGTTTAAGTACAATGGAAATTCCAAGATCAGCTCCCAACGACACCAGCCCGCCTTTTCCGTCAGTTGGGCCGCCAGAACGACCCCGCAACGAAACTCATCGTGCGTTGTTCGATTTCGTGGGACACAACCAATATGAAGTTACCATGAAAAAAGGCGACCTATTTCTAGTCACAGAAGGCGATAGACATGGTATGTCACTCTTTCCAATCCACAGGAAACCGCAGCTGACGAATCTTAGGCTGGAGTCTTGTCAAAACAAAAGCAGGCATAGGCTGGGCACCTTCTGCCTACCTCGAAGCCTTTCCCGTACCACCCTTCTCTGACCCCTGGGAACCACCTAACCCGCTCATCGGCCAACCCTGCGATGCGTGCAAGAAAGCTGGCGTTGAATGCAAGCTAGATTCTGACGTCTGCGATCGCTGTAACGAGCACGAGCTCCTCTGCACGAGCATGATTACCGTCGGCAACGCGCTATATGTAAAAGGTGGATGGGACAAGCAGGGGATTTGCATTGCGTGCCGAGCGAGATATATACTTTCCAGCGATGAGCCACTATGTGACAGTTGCAAGAAAAACGGGATTGGATGCGTGGAGAGGTTCCCAAGGTTCTACTACAAGCCTGGTTGGCGGCCACCAGGATTCAGGGAGCGGGAGGGATTGGATCCTTCGACCGACTGCATGCCGTGTAAATCGACGAAGACTAGATGTGACCAGCTTGAGTCAGGTTGTTCTTGTTGCCGGGAAAGGGGGGTTGAGTGCGTATATGTTGGGTCAAGAGACATCGTCCGATTAACAGTGGGAGGACAGCAGGATCAATCCTCTCCACCAGCCCAGGATGCGCTCGAACCCTACGTATTTCCATGCGCAGAAGACTGGCCCTGTACAGGCAGCGCAGTATGTTATTATTGCCGAGAGAACAGTTCTCCAGCAAGTCCAGCCCGAGAAACACAGGACGAGTCATCAGCAAGTAGAGCAGATGCGAGCGACCGATACGAGCAAGTCCTGGAAGCATTGAATAGTCGAGTAGATGAATGGGAGATTGTCGACAGGGACGAGATTGAAGAGGAAATGAAGGAAGCTGCAACATAGACAAGTCAGGTCACTCACATCACTAGGACATCTCACTCGGTACTCCAAAATGATCGTCCAATTTCCCTACTTCCAAGGAACCCAATATCCCAAGCACTCACTCATTCCCTTGGTAA
>QGMG01001135.1:0-11980 GCA_007825325.1 Lachnellula cervina
TATATATATTATAATTTTCTATTACTTTTTTAGTATTTATTTATTATATAAATTTGTTCTTATAAATTATATAACTTAATATAAAGAATCTCTATAATATATATAAAATAATAATTCCTTTCTTTTTCTTAGTATATTCTTTTTATAAACTAATATTTTTCCTTAAGTAATAGAGTAATCTTTATTATAAGAACTTTTACTTAATATAGAATAAATACTAAATCTATAAAAGCTAGATACTATATTTAACTTATTATATTTCTATAAATAGTTAAGTACTACAACTATATAAGCTTATATTTTAGTAAATAAATATATTAACTTCTTTTAAGAATTATTAAAATCTATATTTTATAACTATTAGCTATATTATATAAAGTATTTACTTAAAGTTAATTTAAGATACTCTCTTTCAACTAGTAGAACTTAAGTAGAATTTCATATCTAGTATTAATAGAAAACAAATATCTAGTTCTATTATATAAGAAATTACTTTATACTTATAAGCTGCATTAGTATTCCTTTATACCTTTCAGTTATTTATTCTACGGATTTCGATTCATTACTACGCTATAACACACTTATAACTTCTATTATAGCTATTATTTAACTTTATAAACTACAAATTCGCATCTTAGATTTACTCTCTCTATATAAGCAAATAGTAATAATAGTCCAGCCTCCTTCGTATTTATTATATACGAATATTAAGAAACATTCAATTCTACTATTTTCTCTTCTCTAAACTTCTACTTAATAAACTCTATTAATTAACTATATTATAGTAGTAAACTTTTATTCTAATCTTAAGTATAAATATAAACGCTAGATACCTTATTACTACCCCACTCCTCTACTATAAACAAAGAAGCGAATTTCAAAAGGCAAAGAAAAAGATACTAGTTTACAATTTTTTAGAT
This sequence comes from Lachnellula cervina, assembly GCA_007825325.1. Lineage (NCBI taxonomy): Eukaryota > Fungi > Ascomycota > Leotiomycetes > Helotiales > Lachnaceae > Lachnellula > Lachnellula cervina. The sequence goes on from QGMG01001135.1 coordinate 921, forward strand.
AAGCATTTAGAGTATTATATTTTTAGGTTTCTTTTTAGAAGGAGATATTAGTGTATATTTTGCATTTATATATTAATACTCTATAGATAAGTAAGATAAGTATATAGAAGTATAATAATATTTATATAAATGCATTCCTTTTTATTATTTTTCTAATTTTAATATTTTATTCTTATTACTTACTAGTGCATTAAGGGGCGAGCTATAGTACTCTTAGTATAGATCTAGAATTATAACTTTATTGTATCTTACTATACTCTATTCTAGCTTTATTAGAATACGCTTCTTTCCTATATAAAAGTGGGAGGTAGGTAGTATAAGGTCCTGTCTTAGTGTTATAAACACTCTTCATTTGCCGCATTTGAGGAAAATCCTACGAGTAAGATCTTGGAGTATTCATGCGGTTGATTTCTAGGCTCGTAGCTTTTTGATTAGATTTCTTACTCGCATAACAATATGGCGGGGAGACGTTGCTTTCCACTCTTTTGTTCTGGTAGCAGTTACTCCGATGGTGGTAGGTACGATCTGCATTTATTTCCCTTTGAACTCCACACTGGCAAGTGCCTATATCGAAGCTCCAATTAGACATTCTATGTAAAAAGTTTGAAGTAGCAAGGCACTTTCATGAGAGTAGAGAGCAGCCAGACACTTGCACGTCACATGACCTCCCAGAGATGCCCAAAACTCCTAATACTCCTTCTTTTCCTTGTGTATATGACGCCCATCCATCCTTCTCGAGTCCATGTCTTCTTCGAAGCCTTCGGAATGCATCCCCGGAATACTATTCCGTTTTCCTTCTTCGCTCCCTACGGTCAGAAGGACCAACCGACTATTACTAGCTTTGCTATCGCCGAAAGTCTCGATGTGTATTTTCCTGATTCGCTATCGGTTCTCTGGGAAGGCCACCGTCAGTTCCATCCTCGGAATATAATTGATGGTTCAATCTCACCTGAGATTTGAATGTGTCCATATTGTATTCGGTGCGATCATGAGGACGACTTGGTGGTGATGGTAGATGTGGAGAGGTGGAAAAATGCTGGGAAGTTGTTCCTCTCTGCTATCTGCTGCGGGGCTGATTAGCTGTATTTCATTTAAATATATGAAGGGGAAATTTGTGGTGGTGGATGTGACGATGTTGGCTTACTCATGCCTCTCCGGGAAAGCGCTCTCCGGTGCAGGTATTGCCTAACTAGCAGGAGCGTTGGAGGAAGGGTGACTATTAAAGTCAAAATCCCAACAAGTGCTTCCGTTGAGATTGCCATTTCTAATCGTTTCTTTGCTTATAATTTGCGTAGTTGCATATACATTCCCTTTTTCTTGCGGTGAACTTAAGGTAACTTATAAGTCTCCGTGAACTTATCCTCAAGAACTCGCTTGTCGTATTTGGCCTGTGTAACCAAATTATGGAATGTGCCAATCACAGGTCTTCGGATTATAGAGGGAGCCCCGAAGCCTGACCCCGTCGTCGATCGCGCTTTCGCGACAGCGAATATTGTGGTAAGATCCAATCATCGAACTTCGGTCACAGCCCACTGCCCAGGTGGTATTCGGGCCTGGATGCTGAGCCGAGTGTTTAGAATTACAGGGTCTGAATTATTGCTGTCATAACGGGGAATATTATGGTAAGATCCAATCATAGAACTGCCCACTGCTCATACGGTACTCGGGCCTAGAGGCTGTGCCGGGCGTTTTAAACTGGGGGTCTGCAGCCAATTCTGGCATCGGCCAATCATTGCGAGGCAGCAAATGGACTCACAGAGTGACACCGCGCCTGCCAACAGCTCACATTTTATTTTCAGCTCTGGCGTAAGGCTGTATCTTGTTGCCAACTTCCCCTCCCAACATTTGACATCATTCTACAAACTTCTTCTCGGACGATAAATTCCCTCTGCTGGTTGAGAATCCATCTTCTGCTCGTCTTACTATTTTGCTGGTTCCTCTTATCTTGCTCAAATATCTTCGCACCAGGAGCCTGAAGGAAGCATGGCCTTGCCTTGGGAAACCCATCAGGACCTACTGAAAGCGCTGTGGATTTCTCAAAACAAGAAGTATGAAGAAGTTCAGGCGGAGATGAAGATTCATCATAATTTCAATGCTTCGTAGGTAGCACTTCACTTGCGTAAATTAAAGACGAAGAGGGTGTTGTAGACTGACGAAATCAATAGCAAGAACCAATACGTAGCCCAATTCAAGAAGTGGGGATGGAGGAAAAATATAGCTACCGCCGAATGGCAAAGCATCAACAAGACGATTGTGCGGCGAAATGACAAGGGCCGAAAGAGCGAGATCTACCTCAACAACGTTCTGATCCCTAACGCAAAAGTCAGAAAGGAAATCTCGAGGAACGTCCCACTATCCTCTGAACTTGCCCAAGGTAAGTTACCGATAGATAGGCATGCATGATGGATTCATCTAACTTCTGGAATATTAGTTCCAAGCACTCCCCCGCCTATCCCAGACATTCAAATTCGAACTCCGCCTTCAACACCCTCTGCGAGCTTCACGATCAATATGCCGCGTATCTCCACCAATTCATCTGCTTTAGTCCAGTTGAAACGAAAACAAAGCTCGCAAATTGATATTGAGCCCTCAGGCTCCAAGGTTCAACGCATCTCAGGTAATCCACCCACTACAGGACTTTAATGCCCTTCCTAACATAATAGTACAACACCGGTCGGTGCGGGAACAATCTTTCCAGCATGTTTTCTCCGCTACGGGTCTATCAGCAAACGGAGGAGATAAACTTCCATATTTCGAGTTTCAAGAGCTGTTTAGATCTTTAAACCTTGGTGGGTCGTTTTTATGGCAGTTTGGCTTCACATTAGGCTTTACTAACATCTACTAGCCGATACATTACTTAAGGGCAAGTTCTTTGACCAAGTTCCATCCCCATCCATAGTTCCCTCCAATCCTCTATTTTTATTAGACAATGCGGAGTCTGAATGGAGCCTGGATTACGGTTGCGATAATTTCGAGCCAGAGGGTTCTATAGAACAAACTTCGAAACAAAAAAGCATCGGTCATTTCTACAAATCATTTGCCAACTTGTTGATACCTTTGGATTATAAGGAAGAATATCAAGACCAACTGGATGCCAATAAACGGCTTCAAGAGCAGCTTCCAACCTTGTTGAAAAACATGCCCGAGAGATACTCAGGAGAATACCAATTCATTATGGAGAGCCTACTAGGTCCACCACAGCTTAGCTCAGCGCTCTGTCTTCTGGAGATTGTGGTTTATCTTTTCTCCAATAATGTAATTCAGGCACAACCTGATACTATTATAGAATGGATAGTCGAGATCATTCCTTTCGAAGCTCTGGGGAAGATTTTACAAACGAAACTTCCAACCCTTCAGGCATTCCAGTGCGCGTTGTTTCTATACGGAATCAAGACTGGCTCGAATAGCTTCGTAACGGATTTGTTGGATCTGGACGTTGGACTACAGGACTTTGTTCGTACTTCAGATCAGGCTCTCAAGGAAGCCATTATTGCAGGCAATACAGAAACCGTTCAACTTATCCTAGGTTTGGGTGAAATCAAATATAATCTGTCCGGTGTTTCTGGCTGGCCTTCCTGGAGGCAAGCTCTACTTAAAGGGAAATTTTCGACCGAAATTGCTCGACTCCTGGTGGAAATAGGTGCCGATGTTTGTGGGGAGATTATAGATGGGCAATATGAAAGTTTCCCACTCGACGCTGCGATTTTTAGGGGCGACTTTGAACTGGCCCAATATTTGCTGAGTGTTGGAGCAGACGTCAATCCTGGGAATCGGGGGTATTTAGGAATGGCCGTGACCACTGGTCAAATCAATATTCTTCGCTTGCTTCTGGACCATGGTGCCGATGTCCACGTGGTGTATGATAGTTCCGAAAAGCCTCATGAATTCGGAAAGTATGATATTACTGAAAATCCTCGCATCGTTGGAACAGCACTTCAGGCTGCTGCTGCTAGAGGGTGCATCGAAATGGTCAAGATGCTTCTTCAAGCTGGCTCAGCAATCAATAAGCCTGCACATAGCGAGTACGGAAAGACAGCTCTCTATGCAGCAGTAGATGCTGGCTTCATCAATATAGTGGAGCTCCTTCTTCGGGCAGGGGCCACAGTCGATGCTCCAGGAACATGTTTATCCGAGTATCCACGTACGGCACTACTAAGAGCTGCAGAGACCGACAATCTTGCTATGCTTGACGTCTTGTTAAAGTTTGGCGCTGACCCCAACGCTCCCGCCTTCAGCTACCATGGAGCAACAGTACTCGAGGCTGCAAGACGACACTCAAATAGTACTGCAACTGTTTCTCGTTTGCTCCTCGCTGGTTCAAACTATGAGAGCAGACATCACGATCCAGTCAGACTTCGGTACATGAAAGTTCGACTTGTGGAGGCTATTATAAGAGGCGATATTGCAAATATCTATCGCCTTCTGCAAATGGGAACAGAGGTCGATATGGAGCCTGTTGAATGCGGCGTTTGGTACGAGGGGCGTTATCCGTGGTACGGCAAGAAAACTAGACCTGCGACTCGGGTTACAATTCTGCACTGGGCAATAGCTTCTGAAAAAATTGATTCTGAAGTTTTTGGGCATTTGGTGGTAAAAGTCAAGAATTTCGATGAGCAGAATTATATCAACACGCTGGAGCCAGTTCTGCACGAAGCGGTTTGGCGGAGAAGGATCGACTTCGTTCATATATTGCTAGATGCCGGGGTAGATGTTGATTTGGTATCGACGGTAACATCATTCCATCTGTCTGGTCCATACCTCAGTGATCAATGCGTAACGGCATTGCACATTGCCGCCTTGCAAGGGGACTTCGACTTGGTATCTTTGCTGCTAGACAGAGGTGCAAATATCAACCTTACACTACTTGACGCATTCACCCCATTGCAACTACTTTTGATTCGCCATTACGACGATGACGAGGTTGATATTCCGCCGCCCTTCGATCTCTTCGATCTCTTCGAGCTTTTTATAAGTCGTGGTGCTGACGTCAATGCACCACCCCCAGCCATTCGGTTTGGAATGACTGCATTACAGATAGCAGCCGGCCCGAAAGGAAAAGTCGATGGCCCTGCCCAAACAAGAATGGTACTACGCCTTTTGCATTTGGGGGCAAATGTTAATGAGCCTGCTGCCGAGAACTCGGGTCAAACAGCTCTGCGAGCGGCTTCTAAGTCTGGCAATTTGTATATAGTAGTTATTTTGCTGGATCATGGGGCCGAGATCAATGCACCAGCATCAAATTGGGGCGGGACAGCTCTTCAGTTTGCGTCGGGGGGTGGCCACATCAAGGTTGTTCAGCTTCTTCTTTCTAGAGGTGCAGAGGTGAATGCTCCAGGTTCGCAGGTGGGTGGTTACACAGCTCTTCAGATTGCCTCACAGGAAGGCCACATCAAGGTTGTTCAGCTTCTTCTTTCTAGAGGTGCAGAGGTGAATGCTCCAGGCTATGTCTATACAGCAATCGACGGCGCGGCTGCACATGGGCGACTGGACATGGTTCAGCTCTTGATCAATGCTGGTGCCGATTGTAACCTGCCTCTAGAACAGCGATATGTGTCGGCTTTACGGCACGCCAAAGGAGCGTGGGATGTAAACTTCGGGGTTGTCTCGCTGCTCCAGAAATATAGGGATAGAGTGGTGGAAGAATGGAATAAGATGAGGGTACAAGAAATTCACTTAGGAGGGAATATGGAACACGGCTCAACTGAGTCTGACAACTCTTCCTCCGACTCTAGTTCTGAAAGCGATTCCGACAGCGATTACGATAGCGAGCTGGAAGGTGTAGTCGATGCGGGTATTGAGGAATAAGTTCCAGCGTACGGTGATCCTCATTTCAAGCCGTTTGTTTCCTCAACGCTTCCCTGGTACGGACTTGCTGGCTATCCCTAATTAAGTGGCATAGATGATCTATGTTAGTTGGACAGTTGTCATCAAGACAAACAATCGTCGGCAAATGTGGAACTATTTGAAGTTGACTAAAAAGAATTTCTCGGTTAGCAGTCATCTACAAAGGGGCGGACACAAGCATGATAAGCAGTACGGGTAATTCAACGGGATATTTTCGATTTTTGTCTTTTCCTTCTTAAGTATGTGGCTACTTCTAGGTTATGCAGGATTTGGATCTTCTCGAGTCTATGGAAGTTATACAAATAGATGGATCCGATTGCGTTGCTGGGAGACAACTTTTGGTTGGAATCACAAACGACACTGTCACGCAAGTACTAGACAATTATAGGACAAGTGCATTTGATTGCTCAGTGAAACCTCAAACTGCCCAGCATTTTCGCACGATAGCCCAACCTTCCAGCCAAGTTGGCACAGTAAGCAATAATTATGGGGCGACCTATCATGATGGCGACATGAAGGAGGACTTTGGTGTGATACATGCGTCTGCTGATTTCAACATCAGGAATCGAATCATTGCACAGCAAAACCTTATCAAGAATGGACCTTGTCGGTGATCGCAGATGAGTTGGGCGAATTTAGATATAAGATATATAATTTGAGGAGTCCCCGCCTTTGACTCTCGCAAACGAGGAATCTCACGCACAAAACAATATAGATTCCTCTCTGCATTGCTTCCACCATACCTTCAAATGGCTACCAAGATTAAGAGAGTTGCTGTCATTGGCGCCGGGCCATCAGCTGGGATCGCCGTTGATGCATTGGCAAAAGAGCAAGCGTTCGATGTTATCCGAGTATTCGAGAGGAAAGATCAGGCTGGCGGTACTTGGTGAGTAGACTTCCACACAACAAAAACAATTAACGTTACTAAACACATAATCTCAGGGTCTTCACCCCCGAGCTGGAGCCCAAGATACCCTCGCTCCAAGAGCTCATCAAGCAGCCGCAGAATGGCGACATCCAAGTCCCAATCCCCGCACAACTTCCAGCCCAGACACCTAAATCCACCCAAGTGAACAGCCATCAATTCCGCTTCTCAGATACGCCCATGCATGAGCACCTCGAAAGTAATATCGGAGCAAGCGTGATGAGCTTCACTCAAGAACCATTCCCAGAGATTATCTCCAAGCGGTCACGAGCGCAGTTTGGACCCGAGTCGCCATTTCGGCATCGTGAAACTGTGCGGAAGTGGATTGAAGCTCTCTTTAACCGGAATGGGTATAGGGATTTTATCGAGTTTAGTACGACGGTTGAACTTGCGGAGAAAGTTGGCGATGAATGGGTCTTGACTCTTCGCAAGGAAACCAAAGGAGCTGATGAGAAGGACTTTTGGTGGCAGGAACGGTTCGATGCGATTGTAGTTGCAACGGGGCATTACAATGTGCCATTCGTACCAGACATTCCTGGTCTGGTTGAGTTGAATGAGAAGATCCCAGGTTTGGTACTGCATAGTAAGCAGTATCGAAATCCAGAGCACTACCGTGGCAAGGTGAGACGACTGAATTTCTGTACGTCGATCTTGATTCGTGAAACTAACTTATCACACTTAGAAAGTTATTGTTGTGGGTGCTTCGGTATCATCGTTTGATATCGTCCATGATATTTTGAGCGTCGTCAAGGTTCCTGTGTACGCATCGCTCAGATCAGCACATCCTGTCTTCGGCTATACCCCCTTTACCCACCCCGAAATTGTGCGCAAGCCGGTCATTACTCATGTTTCAGTCGAGAACCGGACAGTCTTCTTTTCAGATGGAAGCAAGCTCGAAGATGTAGATCATATCATCTTCGCCACTGGTTATAGCTTCAGTCTACCCTTCCTTCCATCGGCCAAGGTTGTCAATAGGAGGATACCAGGACTTTATTTGCATATCTTTAAACAGGACGATCCAACACTCACATTCATAGGAGGGGTAAGAACTCACACTTGATCGAATTTCGGAAATATATATTAACCCTATGATACAGACTGCAGGCGGTTTTACGTTCCGTGTCTTCGAGTGGCAAGCTGTGGCCATCTCCCGATTCCTCGCCGGACGAGCTTCGCTGCCATCCCTCGACGTCCAAAAACGGTGGGAGCAGGACCGCTTAGCCATTTCTGGTGACGGGGTTCCTTTCTACAAACTCGCTCCCAGATTTGAGGAATATTTCGAGGCGCTTAGGACCTTTGCTGGAGACCCGAGCCCTGGGGTGCCCGGACGTATTCTACCGAAGTGGAATCCTGAATGGCTGGCTGGATTCGCTGCTATACTGGATAAACGCCTGCAGTCGTGGAAGGACGCGGCTGCTGTTGCGGAAGCACGGCTGGCTGCGGAGCCTGCAGAGAAGGAGGAGCAGCCAATTCGTGCAAAGTTGTAGAATAGGTGAGAATAATTCCTGGACCTGGTTAGAGATTAGTGTCTTTCGTTATGTAATGCTTCTTGGGCTCGATATTGTCATCGAAACATCGATGTTAGAGAATAGGATTTCAAACAAGACGCTTACACAACGTATACGGAAGCCAAACCCTAAAAATCATGACTACAGCCGTACAAATGCCCAAGTCCTGGAGTGCTTGAACGTACTTGATTTGTATGACGAAATGCGTTTCATAGCACTCGAGTTGTCCTTCCTTCCACCGGCATTTATTGATCTCTGGCACTCTGCGTCTGCCAGTTTGTTTTCGGTATCATCCAGCAATGCCTTTTACTTGAGATTTCTAGACGTTGGATGTAATCGTTGATCTCAACTGTCGCAATTTTAGATCTGCCATCCACAAATAATCCATCCGCATTCAGCCGTTGAAATCTTCTTAACACTAAAAAGTGGTCGTCACTAAGACAGTGCTCAAGGCGAAAGCCCTCGAGGTACAAGTGTCAGTAGAAGTCCGCGAAAAATCGATGTGGCTTACCTGGAATTTGGCATGCAATCCTCTCGCGTTACATACAAATAATCTACCCACCGTTAGCAAACTCTTCAAGCAGAACGAGATTAGCAAAGCGAAATTGCAGTCAAATGTCACACATCATCACGTTGTGCATAACTATGTATCTTAGTTTCTGGGAATTGCTTCAATTATGTTATCTCTAATAAAACAACCGCCAGCGAATGGAAAAAGGGGAGGGACGGGCAAAAAAACCCCACTGAATTGTTATATCAGTGGGTGTGGAAAAGTGAGGGCTAGCAGAACATGATGATGGTATCATCACGTAGATCCGCCTGCCCTCCTTGTCTTAGCCATCACTTTCGCCCTCCTTCTCACTCTCTTGAGAATCACCCTTGGGGTTTTGCTTTCCAGAGACAGAAGGAGCCACCTCAGCTTCCGACTGGGATGTCGGAGCTGCCACTCCAGCGACAGAAGTCTTGTCCGTTGGACCGCTCCCTGTGCTACCCTTTGTGACACCAATAGATGCCGATCCAGCAACAGGACTCTCGTCCACTGGACTGCTCTCTGCGTTACCCTGTGCAACAGAAGACACCGAGCTATAGGGAAGAAGCTTTATATCTGTGAGTAAAAGCCCTAACTTGTTAGCGACGGCTTTGTGCTCCAGTGGTTCAAGTCCCAGGAGCGCCAGGTGTCGCCGCGCCTCCTTTCTCTCTAGCAGTTCCTTGCGTTGCACTACCTCTGAATTCTCGAAGTCGTAGACCTCAGAGTTGTTCTTTGGGTTGTACACAAGTGGCCAGATGCCCACCTTTATCAGCTCCTCTAGCTTAGCATGGGGCTCATGTCAGGATGACTGCATATTGGGGTGGTAAAAGGGGATACATTCTATGGATGCTCTTAATGGGGCCCTAATATGTGGCTAACTAGCGTAGCGCTAAGGGAAGGGAGCGCTAGGCATCACGTGTAGCGCAATACACGTGATAGAATCTAGGGGTCTAAAGAAAACATTAGCGTCCTTGTCGACTCTAGCTACTTTAATAGTGAGCTAGTATAGCTAAAAAATGCAATATCCATTAATCCTACTATTGCTAATATAATATAGGCCTTGCTTTTTAATAAAAGAAAAAATATATAATACTACTAAGCAACTAAAATATTATCTAAGCAACTAAAACAAGTAAGATAATGCAGCTAAAGATCAAATCAGCTAATTAGAGCGCAATAATCGAGACTATAATTAATAAGAAACTAATAAGAGACTATTTCTTAGATCGTCTAGAATTATTTATATAATAAAATGTATATAGTAAAACGTTTTAGTATACTGCTTTATAGTTCTGAATTAGCTTATTATATTCTAACTACTTTGTATTAATTTATATATTAGCTTCTAGACTATAGCTATTCTATCTAATAAGGTATTATATTATAAACCTCTTACTCTTCTTACTAACACGTTTATTAAGAAGCTTATTAATACTTTAGAGGTCTTTAGATATACTAATTATAGAAGGTTTATTTAGAAATAAATATCTATAGGAATTAGTATTAGGTAGCAAAGTTGGTTCAAGATATATAATAGAGAAAATATTATAAATATAATAGTAGTTAGAAAGCTCTAATTAATATATAAGTTATCTAATTTGTTTAGTAACTCGAAAGGATCTAGTATATTATTATTCTAGCTTCTTATTCTTAATAGTAAAAAGGTTATAACTCTTATAAAGCTATAATAAAGCCTAATTACTAACCTTTAAAAACATTACTATATACTACTAATTATAAGCTGCTTTATTATATAATCTAATAATATTAAGAGTATTCTAGACCTTAATACAAGCTTATAAAAGGTTAATTTCAGGCGCCTCATTTATTAGATTTAGTATAAAGTTAGAAGTAAAGCTATAAACAATTTTGTTTAGTATCTTTCCTATAGAACTAATTAAGTTATTAAATTTAGCTTAAATATAAGAGAGTATTCAAGGCTATTTCTTAATATTTTTAAGAGTAGTAAAGAAGTATTATATTATAAGCTCGATTTACTAATTTATTCTTTTATTAGCTCTATCTATTTAAGAGTAGTAAGCTATACTATAAAAGAGACTAATGCCTAAATAGATAAAGAGCTAAGTCTAAAGAGTAGAGAGAAATTTAGAATTATAGTCTAATATAATAATTTTTAGTATACTCTAATCTATAATTCAAAGATGCTTAATAAGAGTATTAGTTTATTATTCTACTAACTAAACCTTTATACTAGGAATTAGAGTGATACACTTAGAAAATTTATAAGTAGTAC
>QGMG01001136.1:0-11974 GCA_007825325.1 Lachnellula cervina
ACGCGGCGTCCAAAGGCGCCATCGCGTCGCTGACCCTGCCGTTGACGCGCGATCTGGCGCGTTACGGCATCAGGGTCGTGACGATTGCGCCGAGTCTGTTTGAGTCGCGGATGACGGCTATGATGAGCGATAAGGTGCGCGCGAGCTTGACGCGCGTTATGGAGTTTCCTGGTGAGTTTGGTGCTTTCTTTTCTCTTCCTTGCTGTTCTTGGGTCTTAGTTTGAGGTTTGGGTTGGGCGTATGAGTGGAGAAATGTGATGGCATCCGGCCCTGTGAAACTGACTGAGTAGTGCGGCCTGGTAAACCTCATGAGTTCGCGCAGCTCGTGACGCAGAGTATCGAGAATGTAATGCTAAATGGTGTTGTGCTGAGGCTTGATGGTGGGATGAGGATGCCGAGTAAGATGTGATGGGGTTTCCTCTTGATTGCATGTTGAAATGCGGTGGAGATATGATTTTGTGTGTAAACTGGGGGTTTCTTCGCTTCTTATACATAACTATTTCTTGACATCATAGCTTTCCTCTGTCCGCTTTCTTTGTGTTGTATACTCCTAGAGTCTGGTAATAGACTCCGTACCCCGTCTGCTAAATCCCCTTTTGAAGCTTGTAATTGACCAGCAGAGATCATTCTTTTTGTTGTGGGCTTGAGGAAACGCAAAGCCTCACTACTGTGAACAAAACATGTTTGCATTGCAAACAGATCCCAATATTCTATTCAACAGCCTCAATCGCATCACGACCACATATCCCAACATAAGTTCCGTGTCGCCATCAGCCAACAGGCCCCCATTCATCCCTCAACCTCCGCACAAGGCCATCAACATTCCAGCCCGCAACCTTAATACGCCCCAAACAAGCAAGCACATCATCCTGCTGCGACATATGCGTCATCCGCCTTGCCACGAGCGCAAACGCAGCGATCATGCACGGGTCCCAGCACTTCGTATGCTCAGGCTCGCTATGCAGCGCAATGCCGCATACGCGGCGGGCGTGCCAGAGGGGCGAGAGCCGCGCCTTGTCAGCGTCAAGCTCTGGCTCTAGATTTCCGCGTAGGTCTGGTTCAGTTGGAGATATAGACTGCTGCGGTTTGTTGGTGAGTAAGAGGTGCATGGCTGTGTGGTAGAGGGTGTTGGAGGATATGCCGGCGCCGGAGGCGAAGATTACGGTGGGAAATGCAGCGTCGCGGGCTTCGGTTTCTGTTAGTGGCTGGAGCTCTGGGGGACGGGTGGTGGACCATGTGCAGAGCTCGTGCAGGAGGTCTTTCCATAACGTGGCGCGAGATACGGATACTGGGGTCGAGAGGGTGGGTTGAGATGCCGCTGTGTGGTCTTCTGGGGCTTGGGGTGGAAGGCAAAGATTCATTACGTCGGCGAGAAGGCCGAGGCAATTGAGAGATGCATCGTGAGCATTTTGACGTTGGTCGTTGCTCGTTTCAGGACTCTTTGGAGGGCTTAGGATTAGGCGTATAGCTCCGGATATTGCAGTTGGAGCAGTCTGATTCATGAGAGAGTATGCGATTTCTTTTCTTGGGAAGGTTGGGTTAGCTAATGGACGAGTAACGCACTACGAGTAAGAAACGAAAGAACCGCTGAAAAGAATAGATCAATCGTGTGCCAACAAACAGTCTTGCTTAACATGCAACGTACCTAGTCTCGATATCAAAACCAGAACGTTAAGCCACATTGACCGTTGAGCAGCATCAACGAAGTTTGAATCCGTCAAGCTAGACGGGATTCCACCCCCACCAAAGCTAGCCTCCCAAGAACCCGGAACATCCTGAACGAAAAGCAACGTCCGCACCAGCACGAAGCTGACCAGGAGTCGAAGAGCAGCGAATGGAGATTTGCCGTCCAGTGGGCTAGACATGGCTTGAAGGTGAAGAGAACCAACGCCACGGCGTCTCACTACCTCTATTGGGCGGCCCGAACAGGCTGCTGAGAGGTGGAGTATTGCTTCTAGCACGCAAGGTGAGTCCATGGCTAGACGGGTCACGATATGGCGGAATGGTTGGCTTGGGTCGTAAATGTCTAGCTGTGCAATGGAGATTCAGAAAGGCGGTTTTAGAATGGTGTGAGAGATGATGGAGACTTACCCAAGGGGCGACATGGTGGCCGTAGTACTTCAGCAGGACGACTTCTTCGTCTGATAGCGAGCTACGTCCCACAAGAGGCCAACTGTTGTCCCACCTGTTTAGGTCTCGGGGTGGGTCGGGCGATGGATGTTGATGACTTAAATCCTCTGTGTTTCTCAGCTCATATTTTTCAAGACTCTGGGCATCTTTCTGTAAAGCGTGATTGCCATCTCCCAGGCCTTGGATTGTCGAATTCTCCACAGGTCCAGAGTCCAGGACCATCCCGTGACCGATTCGCTGGTCCTGAAACTGCCCCGTGTAGTCGGCATTCGTAAAAGTAGAGGAGGAACCAGAATTTCTGCTTCGAGTCGTGGAACCATTGTTAACGACAAACTGTCGACCGGGCCATCATGTCAGCCCTTCTAGCCGCGATAACCAGTCGAGCAGCATATATCGACATACCTCCAAGACAGGATACTCCAAAGTCGTGGAAGAAGGAGGCCTCGAAGTGACAGCAGTTGAGGATGTCTGGCTATTTTTATCAAGAAAGGATATGTGCGTAATGTACTTGCAGGCTACACCAGCACCAGCACCAGTGCAACGCCTGCAATTCGGTTTGGCTTCGTCGCCTACAACACGCTCCGCGCGTCAGCTGTTGTCTAATTATAAGTTGTTGATAGCATGGTATTTCCACTTGACAACCGACTCACATTTGCGGTGTTGGGCGCGGCATCGTTCACAACCGGTTCTGGCACGGCTGTGTCGTTGCTTCGGATTTCGAGGGAGCATAACCCCTTCGTCAGCAGCTGCAGATGTTCCTGACATTATAGCTGCTCTTGTTCTCGTAAAAACGACACATTGAGATTCTTTGAGCAACTTGGTCTACCGCCGCACTTCAAAAGATTATTCTCTCATTTTCTATCCATTAGTAGGTAGGTATCATATATTGTCATATGGTAAAATAGATTCAGATCCGCCTTTGCTGCCTTGTATGTAAGCAGAATGCGGATCCGGCTACCTTTCCTGCTTTGGATGCGGTTCCCGTTGCCTTGTTGGGCCATGTGGGCCCATTAACCGCATCTGCTTTAAAATCCTACCAAAACATAGGGGCAGGTAATGGGCATTCATACCTGCCACTGACTGCTATTGACACAGGTTGACAAATGTGATACCCATCGCTCTCTCAATATGCTGCTATTATCCGCTAGTACGGTCCAAATATGTCAAACTGTCCAGGCTGGTAATCTTGGTCATGAATATAAAAGGCACCAGCTGTGCTCTCTTCTCTTTACTGAACTTCACGAGTTACGAATCCCAAGTACCATCTTTGTTTACGTGTGTTGAAACTTGCACTTCACATCCTACACGATGGCCACTGTACCGCAAACCATGAAGGCGTGGATTGCCATTCAACCAGGTCCACCCAACGACGTCCTCAAACTGAAGACCGACTGGCCGACTCCACCACCACCCACAACTGGAGAAATCACGATCAAGATTTCCTACGCTGCACTCAATCCTGGGGATGCCAAAATAATCTTGTCAAGGATATCGTGCAGGAGCAATAGTATCCGCGGCATGGATTTCGTCGGAGAAGTCGTGCAACTCGGGCCCCCAGCACCAACATCCACATCCTCATCGCCCCCAAACATGCGCCTCGGAATGACCGTCGCGGGCACCGTCCCAACGCCAAAACTCCTGCGCGGCGTCGGCACGCTGGCCCAGTACATAGTGCTCCCAGCCGACGCCGTTGTAGAGAAGCCCGCCGGGCTAGAAGCGCGCGTTGCGGCTGGGCTGCTGGGAGTAGTGGGCCAGACGAACGCGGTGATGCTGCGCGCGGCGAAGCTGCAGAAGGGGGACCGGGTTCTGGTTAACGGTGCGAGTGGGGGCGTGGGGTGTATTTCCGTGCAGGTGCTGCGCGGGATGGGCGTGCATGTTACGGGGGTCTGCTCGGGGAGGAACGAGGCGCTGGTGAGGAGGCTGGGTGCTGACGAGGTGAGTTGGTGTTGATGATGTGATGTGATGTGTACTGCGATGGGATTCCTATCCCATACATCCTCAATCCCTGCCTGCTCTCGTGAGTTAACTTCCATCTTGCAGGTCGTGGACTATACCGCTTACGACTCGCTCTACGATTTCCTCTCTTCCGCGTCCACAGCACCCGGAAACAGACCCTTCGACGCCATCTTCGACTGCATAGGCAACGACGACCTGTACCGCCGTTCTCCCAACTATCTGAAACCCGACGGGACATACATCAACATCGAAGCCGGCCCGTTCGGCATCTTCAAGCTCAACAGCTGGCTTCCTACCATACTTGGAGGAACGCCACGGACTATCAAGAACATCTTCAGCCCCCCAGATCGCGCTTCGGCGGAAGAGGTTGTGAGGTGGTTCGAGAAGGGGTGGGTTAAGGAGGTTCCTGTTGATTCTACGTTTGAGATGGATGGCGTTTTGCAGGTAGGTGACTCACTCGGAAGTAACAGAGATGAGAGTTATTGCTAATCAATATTTTCCCCCCTCGAAGGCTTTTGAAAGGCTAGCGACTGGGAGAGCAGTCGGGAAGATATTCGTGAAGATACATTGAGACAGTACCTGTGCCTATTAATCCCGCAGTACCCGGATAACATGACGTTGAAAAGCAGGATGTTATACTCGTACATTGAATAAAATTGGATTTGAGGTGGTCTGCAGACAACGATGAAATACATAGTTGAAACCTGCGCGTGTTTTTAAACAGATAATAAGAGGAGATGAATGTGGTTTTGCATCCAATCTATCTATCAACCTCATTTTTTTCAATAATCAATAACTACATAACTCACCCCACATCACATGCCCCTCAACCTCCATCCCATTCCACTCCATAACAAACCCATCTCCCATCTCCCAACCCTACTACCTCGCCCAACCCACTCCCGCGCTTCATGCCAAGAACCTCACGTGCCCACTCGAAACCGCACTATCATCAGCACCCGTCCCCCGATCCTCCCTTTCGACAATACAGTACGTAAGACATCTCGTTAGGTAAGCTATAATTCGACTAACGAATCAAGTAGCACGTACATATATAAGCAGGAAGAGAAAGAGAAAGGGAAAGGGAAAGGGAAAGGGAAAGGGAAAGGGAAATTAAGCACGTTGTGTGGAGGGCGAGGGAAGATGGAACATGGAACATGAAAGATAACGGATGGGAGATGGGAGATGAAAGGGAATTGAGAAGGATAGTACTATATTGGAGCGCGCAATTGTGAAGTGGGGTGGAGTGAAAATTAGTGTTGTGTAGTAGGGGGTAGATAGAGGGTAGTGTGCTATATGAGGAAGTGCGTTGTGGAATGCGTATGGCGATACAAACGGGATGGGGGTCGGGTGCGAGGGAAGATGAGGGCTTGTATGTAGATCCTTTGGTAGAGGTTTGTAAGGAGTATGGTATAAGCATCTAGGCTGTAGTGTGGGAGGACATGTATTTACTGCTCTTTGTGGTAGGAGATACGCTAGGTGGGTGGGCGGTGCATGGAGATGGAAACTCGCCAAAGAGCGATGGGGGCAAGGGACAACGCAATGACTAGATCAGCGCGTTGCGTATAAGATTGATTGCGTGGCTCGCGTGGATCGGAGGAGGGTCATATATCTGACATTGAGTGAATGAAAGATCACATGAACGCTATCCTGTCACCTGGAAGAATGAGAGATGGATGGTGACATGGCGAGATTCGGAGCAAGAGAAAGTGATGAGTGGAGTGGTGCATTACATTGGGATCAGGTCATTCGGAACGAGTTGATAGTAGAGTAGAGAGATATTACATACGCAACGCAATATCACGACTTCCCTTCTTTCGGATTCTGGTAACAAGTGTGATTTGTACAGAGGGCATAGATGCGGCGCGGCTTGGTCTTTCTTATTCCGAAGTCTTTGGTTTCGTGTTATAATACCGGTAGCGACATGAAATAAAATGACATACTCGCAATAGCTTCCTCCGAAGATAGATAAACATGAGTGAGTGTAGAGGGAAGTGATGTGATGTGATGTGATTAGCGAATGGACGTGCAACTGTCAGCCTTGAGATTAGCCTGGTGCATAGACAGTGGTTAAGATGGACAGATTTGTGAGGGGGCATGTAGGTTAAGTCGTGAATGGATATGTTTCAAATTAAAGCATGCTCTTATTCAGGCTGCGGTATGGAATTGGATCAGATGATCTATCTCAATCAAACATCTCTTATGGTTTGGCCTTGCCAAGAGAAAAGAGCCCATCGACCAGATCTATTAGATGAAGCAGCGTTTCTGTCTCTTCTTCCGCTCAGTCTGTCTTGTCTTTCTTTGTCTCGAGTTCGCAGTTTGGAAAAAGTTGTAAAAAAGCGGACGGAATGTTTTGCGTCTTGGAAGGGAAGTATGCTGGGTTTGGTAGGCCTGAGAAAGCCTCTCAATTTGTTCTAAACCAGATCATACTGTAGATTCGTGGGACTAGAGTATCATCGAGCGTGCATATGTGCATGTATACAGATCGGCACATCGCCCGTTCCCTGCGCGGCATGTGCTGCTGGCATGCATGGCTGAATTGGAAATGTACGGAGGTAGGTAATGAAACATAATTGAACCACGCACTTGTTAAGTTAGCTGAATGGACAGCATTATCTGGGTATATTAACAGAGTGTAAAGCCCCCACCAAGCTTCGTCGGGACAATTCTAATTGGTGATTCAAGAGAGGGACATAAAAACGAGCACAGGATAAACAAGACAGATAATAGAGTTGCATCCGAATATCCCGGTAAATGGTAATGACCTTGCCCCGATCACTGAACGGTTGGTACGGATGAGACCCGGGAAGAACAATCTGGGTCCCAGAACAATCCCGTCGTCATTTTCCAGGACGACAGCTCTCACGAGAATGTCGACGCACGTCAGAAGGTGCACGTCGGCACGTATCAAGATGCGGAGGGACTTGTTCCGATATCGAGCCCGCTTGGTCTTGCGCAAGCGTTTCTCGTAAGGATAGATTTGGATTGCCGAAGCTGAGGTTTCCGGCATGATATGGCGGAGCCGTCATGTATAACTGCGTATAGTGGACGGTGGGGTTTGAGATGTAGATGAGATGAGCGTGGAAAGCTTCATGATATTTCTGGGGGAATTCGATGGAGGAGCAGGAACTGAGCAAGAGCTCCTGTCAGTGTTGGCATGGGTGACTGAGCTATATATACAGTAGGTAGTGTGAGCTGTATTCCCCACGGCAAGCCACACCTCTGGTGAGCCCCAGTTGCGAACCCGTGGGATGTGGTGTCCCCCTAGCGAATTCTAAGTGACATTGCCCCTCTTCCAGGGGCCATTCGATCGAGAAATGGCTGCAGGTACAGTACTGTACAACGATACCTTGCAACGCAGTACACAGTATTCTATATAAAAGTTGCTTGAAAAGGCCAGCGACATCTGCCAGGGTCTCGAAGCTGGTGAAAACATTAGGAATTCGCTTTGAACCTTGTCAATTCTTAATTTAATTCATTGCAGCAGAGGAGAGGCTTTGAACAGCCCCCACTAGATTGAACTCACTACCAGATTCCGCCGCCCCTGCCTGCCCTGCAAAAATAAACCGCCTTATCGTGAACCAACCTAACAATCGATTCATCACTTTCTACTCGAGGACAACACCAATCTTCACCCAGCTTACACCTGCAAGTCGTGGCATGTGGCTGAAGCTCACTTTGCTGGCTGCAGTAGCACTTGCTTTGGCACGGGTCTGCAGTAATCGCGGGGTGAAGACCCCGCGTCCCATCCAAAAACAAACCCCCATTCTACAGCCTCCGTCGATACATCCCACGCCCGTCCACATATACATCGCATATATGCTGAAGCTTCTAATCCTTGAAAGCTGCATGGCAAAAGCACGCCCATACCACAGCAGTTAATCACAGTTGAAAGATCCCTTGCTGGCCTGGCTCCACCTGTTCAGCTGTGCAGTCACTCGACGACTCGCCCATGAGTATAAGTAGTGTACATCGTGAGGTTGCAAACTGGATTTCTTTTTCGACTTCATTTCAAAAGAACCAAGCATCTCCGGATAGACAAGATGTCGCCACATACCAGCATCCCCATCGACAAAGATTGGTCTTTCAAGCAGGCAGACAAGGAAGACTCAAAGTTTCTCTCGGTTGCACAATTTCCTACCAACGTGCATCTGGACCTGATAGCGAATAATATTATTCCTGACCCTTTCATAGGAAAGAACGAGAATGATATTCAGTGGATTGGCGAAGTTCCATGGGTCTATAAGACTACGTTCCCTTCCCCGACTCTTTCAGCGAAGGAACGAAAAACTGTCAAGGCCGTATTGGCATTTGATGGCTTGGATACTTTTGCTACAGTTGTCCTGAACGGCAAAGAAATCTTGAAGACGGACAACATGTTTACTCCTGAACGAGTGGATGTCACCACATACTTGAAGAAGGAAGGGGATAATGAGTTGGAGATTACATTTGAAAGTGCGTATCTTAGGGGATGTGCTCTTATGGAAAAGTATCCTGATCACCACTGGGGATGTTGGAATGGAGATAGCTCTAGGTTAGCTGTGCGGAAGGCACAGTACCACTGGGTATATTTCTTCTTCTGTATGTGACAGGTCCCACTAACATTTACAGGGGTGGGATTGGGGACCAACTCTCATGACCTGTGGACCGTGGAGACCTATCAACCTGGAAATCTTCTCGTCTCGGATATCAGATCTTCACTTCACCACCAACGTTCCCGAACCCCTCAAATCTGCAGAGTTTGTTGCCAAAGCAGATATCGAAGGCGACGCTACCGATGTCAGGTTCGATATCTCGCTAGATGGAAAGAAGGTTGCTTCGGAAACTGTCAAAGCATCAAAGGGGCAAGCAGCACACACTTTCGCTATCCAAGATCCAGCACTGTGGTACCCAATCCGTTATGGGGAGCAGCCTCTGTATACCGTCACCGCAACACTTCTCGGAAACAGCTCCGAGCTTCATATCACAAGCAGGAAATTTGGGTTGAGGAGAGCAGAATTAGTCCAACGACCGATGGCAGATCAACCGGGCACAACTTTCTTTTTCCAGATCAACAATATCCCCGTTTTCTGTGGAGGTAGCGATTGGATTCCTGCTGATAACTTCATCCCTCGAATTAGCCCTGAAAAATACTATGACTGGGTAAAGTTGGTAGCAGACGGTAATCAGTTCATGATTCGAGTATGGGGCGGTGGAATCTTTGAAGAGCAGGCATTTTATGACGCCTGTGACGAGCTTGGTATTCTTGTATGGCAAGACTTTATGTTTGGCTGTGGAAACTATCCAGCCTTCCCGGAGCTCCGTACTTCCATAAAAAGAGAAGCCGAGAAGAATGTAAAACTTCTCCGACATCATCCTTCCATCGTCATCTGGGCTGGAAATAATGAAGATTACCAATACCAGGAAGGCGAGGGCCTTACGTATGAGTTCGAGAACAAGGATGCAGAAAGTTGGCTCCAGACTAACTTTCCGGCTAGATACATCTATGAGAAGATTCTGGCAGATGTGTGTGAAGAGCTGATTCCGGACACATATTACCACTTTGGCAGTCCATGGGGTGGGAAGGATACCAGAGATCCAACAATCGGTGACATCCACCAATGGAACGTCTGGCACGGTACACAAGAAAAGTACCAAAACTTCGACAAACTCGTAGGCCGCTTCGTCTCGGAGTTCGGCATGGAAGCATTCCCTAACATCAAGACAATCGAGTCCTTCCTCCCACTCGGCAAAGATGACCCTGACCGATTCGCCCAATCCTCAACTGTAGACTTCCACAACAAAGCCGATGGCCACGAGCGTCGTATCGCTTTGTACCTCGTCGAAAACTTCCGCTACGCTCCGGATCCACTGGAACAATTCATCTATAGCACCCAGCTCATGCAAGCCGAATGCCTGGCTAGCGCCTACCGCCTCTGGAAACGGCAATGGAAGGGCCCCGGTAAGGAATATTGTGGCGGCGCTCTCGTCTGGCAGATCAACGACTGCTGGCCCGTCACGTCCTGGGCAATCGTCGACTTCTACCTGCGTCCAAAGCACGCATATTACACCGTGAAGCGCGAAATGGCTCCTGTCTCCCTTGGTGTTACGAGAAAGGAGCATGTCGTGCCAAAGGACAAACACACCCGTGCATTCGTTACCAAGACGACGGAGATTGAGGTCTGGGGCTCGAATCTGACGCTCAAGGACCTGACGGCCGATGTTGTCGTCAAGGCGTTCGATGTCGTTACAGGAGAGGAGAAGTATTCCAAAACCGTCAAGTCAGCGTTCCTCCTGCCTGAGAACCGCAGTACGGAAATCACTACTTTCAAAGTACCCGTGCGGACGGAGGATGCCGACGAGGAAGGCCGGACGGTCGTTGCAGCGTATCTATTCGAAGACGGTCGGCAAATCGCCAGATATATCAACTGGCCCGAGCCGTTGAAATACGTGCATTTGCAGAAACCCAAGCAGCTTCATGCAGACTTGAGCAGTGATGGCAAGAGCGTGGATATCAGCGCCGAGTTCCCTGTCAAGGGCGTCGCGCTCGAGTGTGAAGATGATGGTGTGGTGTTTGGTGATAATCTAGTCGATATCGTGCCAGGGGAGGTGGTTACTATCTCCGTAAAGGGGGTCAAGAAAGATACCAAGATTGAGACGAGGTATCTGGGAATGGTGTAAGCATTCTTGAGGTTCTTTGAAGTGTAGCTCGGGTGGTTACGGAGGTCATAGGTGATTATTTACATTCGATTCCGGGATTTCAGTTGGCCGTTTGCGTTTTGGTTCGTTTTTTTCCTCGGCGCGGAGAGTTCTTCATGTCTTTGATGTCGTCCGATGGAAGTTTCGGGCTCCAGGAGGCGGTATATAGACGGAGACGGAGCAGTTGATAACGGCCTCTGCTAGTCAATGAGCACAATCTTGAGATGTACTATCCTTTGCAGTCAATCAGCATTTAAAATTTCTGTCTTCTCTCGGACTGATCAAATTCTGGGTCGTCCGTTTCAGCTTGCTTTTGGGCCTTGCTTGTCTTTATAGATACCAAGTAACCAAGCCAAGCCGGAGGAAAGGCAAGTGCTTGGTCAGATATCTGGGAATATGGAATGATTGTGGTTCCATCCCCTCGACCGAGCGTTTTACCCGGCCCGGTCTACTCGGCCCTTTACTTTCCCTCAATTCGCGCCGGGTACTTGATTCTTGTTTTTCTTTTGGGGTTAAACGGGCGTTGGGTAGGTATGCATGAGGGGTTTTGATTCTAGCTTGCTTTATGGATAGTGTAGTAGGCACACCAAGTGGTTCTGTCTGTCGCCGCTCGATCTTGTCTTTAGTTTTAAAGTCACTGTGGCAGGTACAGGATGTGAAAGAGAGCGGATGGATAAAGTACAGAGAGTCTGCTGTGAGTTTGATATATTGCAGCAGCACCTTCACACTCGAAACGCAGTTTAGTTTTATACTTTGTATCCCCCCTCCCCCTTAGCTCAAAAAACACCTCTCCTGCCTCGCATTACTAATTTAGCAGCCAACCTTAGGAATATAACAAGCCACACTCATCAAAAACGCCAACGTAACCCTCTCGCTCTAGCTCCGAGAACAGGCCCCCCCGACACCCGCGTCCCCCAATCCTGCCGTACCTGCCTATCCGCCCTCGTCGCACTCCCCGCATCCTTCTGCGCGCGCTCCCGGTACATCTGCACCGTGCACGGCGGTGCATGCCCTTGATGTGGAGGATCGAAGATGCGACGAAGGGAAGGAGGCTGTCTCGTAGGTTTCCGGGATCGTGGTGGCGGCGGCGGAGATGTCGTGCAGGAAGTTTTTGGTTTGGCGTGCGTGGTTTTTGCGGGTTAGGAGGGGGAGGGGGGTGAGCTGGTGTCCTGGAGGTGGGGTTAGGCTAGGCTAGGGAGGGGGGGATGGG
>QGMG01001137.1:0-11973 GCA_007825325.1 Lachnellula cervina
ATAAGGTCTTATACGCGATTTGGTGGCTTTTATTCCTATTTCCACACACAAGCCACATCAGATTTGGCCTGTGCGGCAGTAACAACGTGTGTACTTCGTGTGCTAAAAGTGGAGTTGCCCGCGAAAGTCTGTAGGAGTTAATAAATTCAGCTCTTGTACTTAGAGCGCATCCCGCCTCCACCCCCTTTTTCTTTCTGACAAAGCATTGGAATACTCTATAGAAACTCTGCTAAACCCATTTCCGAGAGGTTTGCCACTGAATAATAGTCTTCGAAAGGACGGGTGGACGGAATCTCGTCATCGTTTGCTTTGAAAGCATTCGGCGAGTAGTTTTAAAGCAAAATCCTGTTACTAGTACAACAGGTTTTGAGCCTTCTATAACTTTCCCGGCAACTAACGTGACGTAACTGGTAACGTCGCCACTATACATCCAGACTCTGAAGTTCAAATACTCCGTGATTAAAATAGCATATAGTTTCAATAAACTGTTTGCCCTTCTTGGGACTTTAGTGTTATGCAAGGAAGCCACAAAATGGATTCCTGGTAATTAAGGTGTTGGATTAAAGTTCGATTTATGCCTACAGCTTTAGGCCGAAACGCAGGTACGTAGCGAGTCATTGACCGTGGACAGGGGCTTTTCTCCTTTTTGAAAACACTTTTAGTGAAATCGAATCATACCTACTTGGGGTTGTTTTCAAGAACTTGGACCTAGAAGCTGCGATTTGTACCAACATCTCGGTAGCGATATTTATTTGATCAATTTATATATTATTAACAACGTTCTAGGTCTCAGCTGCTCTATCAAATGCTTCCCAAACATCTCGTTAGCTGAAAAGGCGGTACAGAATCTTCTACTATATATCGCGTCACTTCTTGCGAAGGCTTAAGTAGCTCTAGATGTTTTGTCGCTCTTGCACTAGTGTGCGTCCAAAGCCACATCAACTTTGAAGCCCTACAGCTAGGCTTTCAAGCCGTCTTCAATAGTTTCATTATGATTCTGCGGGATATGCAACGGTCTCTGGCTAGATGTGCCTGACTCCTCCGCTGGCTATGATGGCCAGGGCTTACGCCTCAGCCGTGGTAGAAGGGAAAGTAACTCATACTAGGAGCTTCTGCTCAACTATGGAACTCTCTGTTCCCCTTTTTGAGACTCTTCATTATTCTTGCATTTATTCTTTTGATAGAGGTTAAGTTGGCACAGACAGAGAGAGAGCAGACCTCGTGGTGTTGGATTGTCTGTCTGGTCATATACTTTGCACGGCCGAGATGCCTTCATATTTCACATTCGTTTTATTTTTTATTTTCAGCATTTCAGCGGCTCTCCGGTTCGACCAGCAATATATTAGTTACAATCTGAACCAAAATCAAACGGCAATCGATCCTCTCGACTACAATGGCAGCTGGGAAAACCATACGTACCATCCCTCTCCAAGCAATTGGAGGGTCCCATTCTATACGGTAACATTGCACATGCATACCAGAGGGAATTCTGCTAATAGCTATTTAGATATTCTTAGATAAATACGCAAATGGAGACCCTACGAATGATAATGCTAACGATACTGTATTCGAACATGATATACTACAGACTCAACTACGCCATGGTGGAGACGTTCAAGGGCTAATAGATTCCCTGGACTATATTTACGGCATTGGAATTCGAGCTCTATATATTGCTGGATCTCCGTTCATCAATCAACCTTGGGGTGCAGATTCCTACTCGCCGCTAGATTTGACTCTTCTGGATCTTCACTATGGTGAAATTCAAGTATTGAGGAACATGGTGACAGAGATCCACAAACGAGGCATGTATGTGATATTCGACAACACCATGGCGACTATGGGAGATTTGATCGCATTCGATAGTTACCTTAATACCTCCACACCTTTTCTGCTTAATGAACACGAAGTCGAGTGGAGAAACCCCGAGCGTCAATATCTCGACTTTCACTTTGGAAATGATTACAACGAGACTTGCGATTACCCACGCTTCTGGTTGGACAATGGATACCGAGTTTCAGATGATGTCACCTCTGGAATGAAGGGATGCTATAATTCGGAGTTTGATCAGTATGGAGACACTGAAGCCTTTGGTGTCTATCCAGATTGGCGTCGTCAGCTGTCCAAGTTCGCTTCTTCGCAAGATCGTCTACGTGAATGGGTGCCCTCAGTTCGGTCAAAGATCTCTCATTTCTCATGCCTAGTCATCCAAATGCTTGACATTGATGGATTTCGTATGCATTCCCTCCAGGCTCTCCAATTTAGAAATGTCTACTAAAATACTTGCAGGTCTCGACAAGGCAACCCAGATCACAGTAGATGCCCTAGGTGACTTCAGCGAGGCCCTCAGAGAATGTGCTCGCAGCGTTGGGAAGGAGAACTTCTTTATTCCTGGCGAAATTACTGGTGGTAACACGTTCGGAAGTATATATTTGGGCCGTGGAAGGCAGCCAGATATGGTTCCAGGAAATGTTTCGGTCGCTGTCCAAATGACAAATGCGAGCAATAGCTCTATGTTCATTCGCGATGTCGGAAAGAATGCTTTGGACAGTGCGGCCTTTCACTATTCGATATATCGCGCCCTCGCCAGATTTCTGGGCATGGATGGATCCTTGTCTGCTGGTTTTGATCTTCCGGTTGACTGGGTAGATGGTTGGAATGAGATGCTTGTGACTAATGATTTTTTGAATCCTAATACGAATCTCTATGATCCAAGGCATATGTATGGAGTCTCAAATCAAGGTACGACTCTATCGAGTTGATTAGTGTTGACACTGATGCTGACTTCTGTGGAGATGTTTTCCGTTGGCCGTCAATCAAAAATGGCACGCAAAGATGGCTGCTCGGTAACTTTATAACAACACTCCTTATGCCGGGAATTCCACTTTTGCTTTGGGGTGAGGAGCAAGCTGTAAGTATTTCAATCTGTGCTATTATACACGTTGTTGACCTTTTACACAGTTCTATGTCCTCGACAACACAAATTCTAATTACGTGTTTGGGAGACAAGCAATGTCTTCTGCGCTTGCTTGGGAAGTTCATGGTTGTTACTCTGCCGGATCCACAAATTACTATAAGTGGGACACAATTGTTGAGGACGCAACTTACGGCTGCCAAGACCCATGGAATTCTCTTGATCATAGAGATGCTTCTCATCCAATTCGGAATACAGTGAAGAGCATCTATCAAATGCGGAAGAACTTCCCGGTTCTCAACGACGGTATATTTCTTCAAGCTCTTTCCAAGCAAACAAGATACATATACCTACCCGGTTCATCTGGCGTCGGAACAGAAATCGGCCTGTGGTCTACATACAGGGGTCCTCTTCGCGACTTTCAGGACCTGTCCAGAGAGGGCGGACAAGGAAATCAGAGTGTCTGGCTAGTCTACCAAAATGACAACACCACAATCGATTATCAATTCGATTGCTCAGGGAACTCTAGTCAGGCACTCCTTGCTCCGTTTGAGGCTGGAACTACGGTCAAGAATTTGTTTTATCCGTACGATGAATACTATCTCTCCAATTCGAGCACCAAACTTTATCTCGAGGATAGTGACGGCTACAATGGTTGTCTACAGCATCTGGAGATGTCTGCTTGGGGCTTCAAAGCCTTTGTACCAAAATCCTCTTTTGTGGCCAATGGCCCTGTCATTACCAAGTTTGTCCCAGGTCACGATCATCGTTTACAGTCCACTGTGGCTCCCGATGAAGCTGAAGATGTGGCAATCGAAATCCATTTTTCAACTGAAATGGACTGCTCTTCTCTAGCAGCAGGTCTTACCTTTACATCCAATACCGAGTCCGGCAAAGTTGCGACGTTACGCAATTCATCAGTTAGCTGTTCAGTAGTGAAGGAGACCTTCGTTGCACCTTGGGTGGGCACCATCCCTACCTTTTTCACTTTCAAGGCAAATATAACGAATGTTTACAACGGAATACACACGGTTACTGTCAACAACGCTACTAGTTCGAATGGAACAGCAACGGACTCTCGCGATACTTTCCTCTTCAGGACAGGGCAGAAAGACAATCCTATGATCTTCCCCCGGTCTGCAAATTACACTCTCAGCCTTTTGCATAAAGCCGATAATGGGTCACTTTATGTGTCACACAAGGCGGCTGGAGCCGACTCATGGCGCTACACACTTGATTGGGTAAACTACAGCGACTGGATGCCATATCTTGGAGGAAACACTTCATTAACACCAATGAATTGGACTGGAACTAAGTTGCAGAGATGGGAGGGAGAGCACATCATAGTTCAATATTTCAATCGTGCAAGCGGTAGCAGCGACTATTTCCAGCACGGCGACCTTGATTCACAACAGACCCCAAGGCGATTTCCGCATCTTTGGGCAGAGGGGCCATTCAATGAGTACGGATTTGACTCAGGAGTGAACAATCAGTTTCGTCTCGAGGCGGATAGCATGTGGAAGTTTCAATTCATGACAGAGTGGCCAGCTATATTCCAAGTCAACGGTTGGGGCATGAATCCTGATTCTCAGCCTGACCAGACTTACGTCTATGGAGACGCGGATGGTGACAGCATTTTAGATCGCCTCCCCCCATCATCTCTTGCGGAGGTAGTAGTCAACGTTACTAAGGCACCACCGTATCCTCATCTTGGATGGGAGGTGGTCATAAACGATGCAACGCTCCATTTCGACCTCATACCCATGGGCGACCAAAGAATACAGATCTTGATTTTCGTTATCATGTGGTTGGTTCCAATCTTGACTGGAGCTCTAGCTGTTTGGGCTTATGTCGGCTTCTTTTACCAAGTTAAACTAAATCAGAAAGGCATCAGCTACAAGGTCTTTGGCCTCAAAAACTTGATAACAGAGTTTTTCATGCTCAAGGTAGGCAACCGGATTCGGTTGAGCAGAGATTTTGAGTCTGAAAATTCAGGCTCAATGCACCACGAGATGACTGCCGCTGGAAATGTCTCTACGGCTGTCCTGGCAGAAGAAACTGCCAGCACTAATCGCAAGACTATTCTCATTGCAACCATCGAATACGATATTGAAGATTGGAATATTAAAGTTAAGATTGGTGGGCTTGGTGTCATGGTATATTGTAATCTTGCAAGGCTGGAAGGGCCACAGAGCTAATAATTCTGCAGGCACAACTTATGGGTAAGGCCTTGGGATTCCAGAATCTAATCTGGGTAGTTCCATGCGTGGGCGGGATTGTCTACCCTCGTGACGAATCAGCCGAATCAATGTATATCACCATCCTAGGCGGGTCCTACGAAGTTCGTGTGCAGTATCATAAGCTTCGCAATATCACCTATGTTCTCCTCGACGCGCCGATCTTTAGGGCTCAGAACAAAGCAGAGCCATATCCCCCTCGAATGGATGATCTTAGCTCGGCCGTATTCTACAGCACCTGGAACCAATGCATTGCACTTGCAACCAAACGCTTTCCCGTGGACTTGTACCACGTCAATGACTACCACGGAGCTGCGGCACCACTTTACCTCTTACCTGCTACTATCCCTATCTGTCTCTCCCTTCACAATGCGGAATTCCAAGGTCTTTGGCCTCTGCGGAACAGTAAAGAATTCGAAGAAGTTTGGTAGGTGATGTACAAACAAATCAACCTCACCTCTGCTGACATCTTTAGTTCCGTCTACAACCTGCCTCATGACGTTGTTCGCAAATATGTCCAGTTTGGTGATGTTTTCAACTTGCTACACGCCGGTAGCTCATACCTTCGCATACACCAGAAAAGCTTCGGTGCTGTAGGCGTGAGTAAAAAGTACGGTACTCGAGCTTGGGCTCGATATCCAATTTTCTGGGGACTCGATAACATCGGACAATTGCCAAATCCTGATCCTTCGGATACAGCAGAATTTAACCAGAAGTTACACGAGTCTGAGGCAATACAAATCAACGAAGGTTTTGAGGACGAGAGACCGGTCCTCAGGCGGCAGGCCCAGGAATGGGCTGGTTTAGACGTGGACCCAGAGGCTGAATTGATGGTTTTTGTCGGCCGATGTATGTATTCCAAACGCCCGTATAAGGTATATTGAAGCCTAACTGTTTCCAGGGAGTATGCAAAAAGGCATCGATCTCATTGCGGATGTCATGCCAGCGATTCTTGAAGAGCACCCTCATGCTCAACTGTAAGTTCCTGTTATTGCCAATCTCTCTAAGTATGCTAAACTTTTATAGAATCTGTGTAGGTCCGGTCATTGACCTTTATGGCAAGTTTGCCGCTTTGAAGCTTGATGTTATGATGAAAAAGTACCCTGGGCGTGTTTTCTCGAAGCCAGAATTCACGGCATTGCCACCGTTCATTTTCAGTGGAGCAGAGTTTGCTCTAATTCCCTCCCGAGACGAACCGTTTGGACTGGTCGCGGTCGAATTCGGACGTAAAGGTGCTTTAGGAATCGGCGCGAGAGTTGGCGGGCTAGGACAAATGCCTGGTTGGTGGTATGTTTCTACGTCAAAAGACCTCAATGGGCATAGCTAATTGTGAAAGGTTCACCGTTGAATCGCCGATGACGGCTCACTTGTTGCACCAATTCCGGAAAGCTATCAAAAGCGCGTTATCCTCGCATAAACAGACGAGAAGGGAGATGAGAGCTACAAGTGCTAAGCAAAGGGTAAGGAAGTCAAACGAAACCCAAAAATAGGTCTAACATAAGATAGTTCCCCGTTGTGGAATGGATAAAGTCCCTGCGAGCGCTTCAACAGACCTCTATGGATATACACCACAAAGAAAATCCAACCGGGCAAACTAAACCCACAAAGTCACCCATGCGAAGCAGTTTCTTTCCAAGGTCGGGGACTTCTACCCCAGCTCGATCTCTCTTTCACGAAAAGTTTGACAGATCCACCGATTCGGGAGTCACCACCCCCATCAAAGACAACAGCTTCGAAGAAGTTGACACGATTGTCGCACTCCCTCTACCAGAGTCTGATCATGACACGAGCCTCACAGTAGAAGACCTCATGGCAGGAAGGAACCGACCTTCTACAGTTGTCATTCCCAGTCGGATCGAATCTTTACAAGCACCCGAGATCGAGGTGCCTGCTAATCCAAAGCCCGTGAAGCATCGCGGTGACCAATGGTCAGCGTTACAACCTTACTTGAAGTCGAGACCTGTAAGTAGTGCTGTAAGTTTGAGTACCTTCGCAACTAGCGATCGAAACTACGAGCTGGAAAAGGTAGACCAGGACTTCACGGACAGCCGAGGCGACTACTATAACCTTTTCGAGAAGAACTTAGCGAAGTTGAATGGCGACACATCTACCAGCTCTCTGTGTATTGAGCAATACTTGATCAAGTCAGAGAAAGAATGGTATGAACAATACAAGTCTGCGAAGTTGGGGCGATTTACATTGAGTGTCACGAGTAGGCCGACGTCTTCATCCGGCAGTTCTGTGGTCCATGGAGCTGCCAGCCCCGCAGTATCTGAGGTTGGATCGCACCAACTAGACCAGTCTCAGCTGGATCTTTCAATCAACCGTATGGTTGCCAAGGACGAGGTAGACGAAGACCGCTGGCAATTGGGCCATGATTATAAACCTCCCACCGGGCTCAGATTGGTGATGCAATTGAAATTGTTCGATTGGCCTCTCTATACCTTTTTCATGGCCCTTGGACAAATCATTGCCACAAGTTCTTACCAGATCACTCTTATATCAGGAACCATTGGTCAGACGCCAGAGAAACTATATGTCACCGCTAGCATATATCTTGCGACATCCGTTGTTTGGTGGATTATGTACCGAACCATGAAGTCCATCTACGTGCTTTCGGTGCCTTTTCTGTTTTATGGCTTCGCTTTCTTCTTACTCGGGCTCGCACCGTATGCCAGCGATGTTTTCCAACGAGGATGGATGCAAAACGCAGCCACCGGCATGTACGCCATTGCCTCCTCTTCTGGTTCCATCTTCTTTGCTCTGAACTTTGGAGACGAGGGTGGCAGCACGGTCAAAACCTGGGTCTTTAGGGCATGTATCATCCAAGGAACGCAACAGATTTATGTTTGTGTGTTGTGGGCTTGGGGATCATACCTTACGAAATCGATATCAAACAGCATCGTCCCAAATAGCATCAACACGAACGACAAGGTTTTGACTGCGATTGGAGTCCCTGTCGCTCTATTTTTCTGGGTCGTCGCCTTCATCATGTACCGTGGCCTCCCAAAATACTACCGCCAATCGCCTGGCCAAGTCCCTTTCTTTTACGTCTCGCTTATGCGCCGGAAGATTGTCCTGTGGTTCTTCGTCGTTGTGATTATCCAGAACTATTTCCTCAGCACCTTGACTGGACGCAACTGGGCTTTCCTCTGGTCTTCTGATCACGCAAAAACCTGGCAGATCATTCTCTTAGTTGTTCTCTTTTTCATATTCGTATGGACGGCTATCCTTTACGGATTTGCGAAACTCTCCAAAGCGCACTCGTGGATCCTCCCCCTTTTCGCCGTCGGCCTCGGTGCGCCGAGATGGGCACAGATCCTTTGGTCCTGCTCTAACATTGGAGCCTGGGTTCCGTGGGTGGGTTCTGCCACTGGCTCCGCGCTTGCGTCCCGGTCGCTCTGGCTCTGGTTAGGAGTCTTGGATGCTATTCAGGGTGTTGGCTTCGGTATGATACTCCTGCAAACATTGACACGTGTGCACATTGCGTACACTTTGATATCGGCCCAAGTGATAGGATCTGTGGCGACGATGGTAGCGAGAGCGACGGCGCCGGATAAGTTGGGGCCTGGGGACCAGTTTCCAGATTTCTCCAGGGGTGTATACCCCGGTGTTACAAAGGCTTGGTTCTGGGTTGGTTTGCTATTACAGCTTTGCGTTTCTGTGGGTTTCTTTAGGTTTTTTAGGAAGGAGCAGTTGACTAAACCGTAATGTTATTTGGGAATTTTATAGAGGTGTTATTCTAGACTTAGACAAATTGTTATAGTGATTAATTGTATCGCAAAGTACTTCACAAATCCAAGTTCATCTTTTTGAATTTTTGCGCTGAAAATACGAATAAATAGCATGCAGGGCAAAATTCAGTACTTCTTAGTTTGTCTTGTAAGAGAGAGAGAGAAGTCTATTGATTGAAATGCTGAAAGTCTATTGTCTAGGCTATAGGATAGGACTTATGCGGCACGGTCTATATAACACTATCAGACCCTCTTCGGAATCGATCCTAGGGATTTCCGACAGGAGCTTGAAGTCGGAATCTTGAATATTGTCAAGAAATTAATAGCAAAGACCCCTGCTAAATGGAAACTATATAGGTCAGACGATGGGCTGAGCACCGAGGAAAAGAGAATTGAGTACCTCCGGACGGAAAAATTCATACCAGCACCTAATATCACTTGATTGGGAACGCTGCTATAGGAAAGGTGCATATGTACTACCTCGCCAAAATTCATACTTCAGACCTCGAAATAACTAAGCCTGTTTGCAGATTAAGCAAATACGAGGGCCAGTTTGTTATAATAGCTCATTACTCGCTCGAATGTCGCAGACCTTAAAGCACAAGTTGCGGGGGGCCGGTAGCAGCATCAAAAATGCTTGTCTCCACAGATATACAACTAGGTAATGGCTCTTACAAATCATGATCAAGAATATAGATGATAGCGCCTACAGATTGAAGTTTGGGCCAAGACGACACCAGCTTCACCACGCTAAACTCGCCAAAGTCTATGCATGCTCTTGTCGTGGCTCTGTGAGAAAAATGCTCGAGAGTCTTCAGGAAGCATAATATAGTCTCAAGCTTCTCGCCGAGACATGCACGATGGGTGTTGAGGTGATCAGACTAGGCCGCATATTAGGAAGGAGTAGATAGTTTCTCTTGCTTAGTGCTAACAAAGTCAAGACACAAGATAATAAGATTTGGCGTCCTGGAGGAAAATATTAGCACGCTTTCGGTTCATCGCGGGCTTAGGCACCGTTTAGCGCTATTTTCGGATTCGCGTAAGGGGGGAGTTGGGAAGAAGTCACAGTTCCAGAAGCTCTGCAATAGTGTCCGCTCGATTGCTTAGATATAATCTGGCCACGTATTGAATAGCAAAACATCAACGGAAGAAAGTAATGACGCGTACCAAGTACTTTACATCTTTTCTACTATCCTCAGACACTTGGCGAGCTTCTGGATCGGCGCCGTAGCACTGACTTCAAATGATATTTGTGCGGGATCGAATTCGGCTATAATGCCTTGCGTAGGTAGGTAGGTAGGTTATCAAAGGAAATTTTAAACAAATCGCAAGCAAATGTAAAATTTCGAAATCGCGACTCGAGAGCTCTCTCGACGCGAAATCACGCGTGCACGTGCACATGCTATGTCTTAGGATCTCTACTAGTCCTCGATGTAGGTATAATTATGCTTTATGTCTATAAAAATTTAGTGACTTTCATTTAATTTTTAATTATTATCCGTGGCTGACCTTTTCAAAGGGCAAACCTCATCTGCAAAGGTATAGAGAATATCTTATGTTCTGAGGTATGCTTGATATGTATCGGCTGTTAAGTCCAGCGGCCTTTTCTCTCAAATCTCGCTAAAAGAAAAGGGGGGGGGAGGCGTAGTTACGTTACATATAATAGTATAGAACAACGGACTAAGACTTCTCTGTATTTATACTCTTGTAATAAGATGTATCTTAAGAATTCTACTTTATACTCTAATGTATCCCTTTTATATTATTAAACTAGCTTCTTAATATATATATAAACTATAGTATAGAATACTTTCTATTACTAGCTAGTCACAAATGAATAATTTTAGAGATAAGTAATACGATTATGATTTGCGAAAGCTAATTTGCTATAATATATAAAGGAGAGAATTATCTATAGTTTATAAAAGAATGATTATAGATAGAACTACTTTCCAACTAGTCCCGGCACTTAAATATATTACGTCAAGACTTCAAGGTCAAAGTTGCGGCATGACACTCTTAGTTACTATTTTCTGCCCGCTTTTAAAAAGTCCATCATTAAAGGCTCTCTATTAAATCTATTACTTATTCTCCCGGGTCATGTCACCGCCATAGCATCTATGAGCATATTACTTAATAACACAGAGAAGTAGAATGCCACGACGGAAGTAGCTGTACAATCGACTATATTTCCAAACGAGGCAAAGTGCCTTTTCCTTTCCCGAGTAGACAGTTTGCAATAGCACGTATACTAGCATATTATGAAGCACTTACATTCTCCACCCAATAGAAGCATCACGAACACGAGAATGGGCTAGTTGTATCCAGACATCCCCCCTTGGATATAAACTCGTTCCTTGGACCAGACTCAAGTCCTTGATTACTGCTCGGCCGCTACATGAAACCAATCTACCCGTCATGGATATCAGCCTCCGCTCCACTCCACCCCCATCCCGATAAGCCCAAGCCCCCGGAGCAAGTCTCCGCAACCCCATCTCCATGACCTCAGCATCGCGATTAGAGAAAATCAGTGACGCCCTTAACTACTCCATATATCGCAGATCCCATCCCACAGCCCGTGTGTTCTCCCATTGGAACATAAATACCATAACCCCTCCCCCATTCCGTACCCTCCTCTTCAACCACCCACGTCCTCTAAATATTACCTTAGAAATATTCCGTTCCCAAATAATACGCCATGTCTACCTCATCCGCCGACGACCAATACGAAACCCAAAACGACCGCCCCGCGCACGGCGTCCCATCAGGCGACGCCCAAGACAACGCCTACGTATCGCGCACCGGGCAAAAGCAAGGCCCCATCCCCGTGCAATCCGACGGCGCGGACATCGAAGATCCGATCAACGCCGACACGGCTGACAGCGACGCGCAGCTTGGTACGTAATGTTAAACAAACAGCCGGTGGGCTATTGCTGATGGTTTTGCATGGAATAGCTCGTGATGATAACGATGCCATTGATCAGTCTAATGTGATTGGTGAGCGCACGCGGCGCGCGAAGCCGAGTGAGGGGTATAGGGAGCCGGGGGATGAGGAGGGGTTGCCGGGTCCGGATGATGGGACGAGTTC